>SZWC01003647.1:157594-181761 GCA_023375785.1 Penium margaritaceum | reverse complement strand
AGAGTGTATCGACGGGTGTATCTATTGGAAACCACCAAAATTACACTACCGTATCTGGGGGGGTTATAGAGAAGGAATTTGAGAGTTTGCAATCGCGAAATCTCAAACCCTTTAGTGTTACAGGCTGAACCTTCGAGTTTGGGCAGCTGTTGTGCTAAGTAATAAGGGAACTTGCCTGTCCCCGATACCGCGGGGCCTGGCAGGTGCCCAGGCAAGTAAAGAAAAACAAACCTCAACCCCCCAATGCAACTTGGGGGTTTGATTCCGGTTTGGTTGGGTTATTGAGAAGGGGTGTGAGATTTCCCAACAGCGAACCCTCCAACGCCGTAATTTTACCGGCTGAACCGTCAAGTTCCGTCGGCTGCAGTGCTATACATAAAAGGATCTTGCCAGGCCCCGCTATTGCAGGGCCTGGCAGGTGCCCGGGCAAGTAAAAACACCCAAACCCCCAGTGTAACAAGGGAGTTTGCTTCTGATTTGATGGCGAGAATGCTGGAGGGCAAAATTGAGCATTCTTGTTGCTTATCACATTGGCGACGCTGATGTCAGAAGCGAGCGACGTTGCCCTCAAAGTCAATGAGGTTCAACTTCGAGGGCAAAGTCGCCTCGCTACTTCTGAACGGTCATTTTTTCCCTGTGCACTTGGAGGCGAGTGTATGTTTTGGACCCAATCAGCCAAAATAGGAATACTTTGCCAACTTGGGTCAAAGCACTTCAATGTACATTACAACAAAGGACGACAACAATAGGTCCAGCAAGATAAAACAAGCATAATCCAAAAGGTGCAGCAGCACAAAATAGGTCACTTTCATCAAGAGTATATCTAAAACCCATGTGTTGTTCATAATTCAATTTGTTTTAAATGATACAACAACTCAAAGGAAGTTCAATGAAAATTCCACGGTGTTTTACATTGATGTATCTGTGCATGTAGGATTTACACAAAACTTCCAGGAATCATTCCTATTAATGGTAGTTCATTGCCAGGAAACATCCTCCACATGTGTTCCAAAACTGTACACTAGTTTATCAGTGTATACTTTTGGATTGATTGACCATGAATGGTAGAAGGAGAGGGAGAGGTGCTAAGGCACAGGCACAGAGGAGCATGCGTAGAGGTGAAGGCATGGAGGTGCTAGTGCAAAGGCAAAGGCGCGGAGGATTAGGCATAACCGTAGGTGTCAAGGCACAGGCGTTTAGGTGGAAGCACAGGTGTAGAGGAGCCGTCTTAGAGGCATAGGCACGGAAGTGCAAGTGTATAGGCACATGCGCACAGGCGCAGGCAGAGAGGTGCACGTGTGGAGGCACAGGCGTGGAGGCACAGGCGCACAGACATAGTGGAAAAGATGCATGCACAGAAGCATAGGAGTGAAGGCAAAGGCATGGTGACACATGTGTGGAGTTATAGGCACAGACGCGCATGCACAAAGGTACAGACACGGAGGCATAGGTGTGACTGCGCAAGCGTAGAGGCACATGCACGAAGGTGTAACTATGGATGCATAAGTGGAGAGGCACAGATGTGGACGTACAGGCTTGGAGGCACTTTTGCAAAGCTGCATGCACAGAGGTGAAGGTATAGAGGCACAAGCACAGAGGGACAATGCAAGTGTGTAGGCACAAGCATGGAGGTACGGGAACAAAGGTGCTTGTGTAGAGGCGCAGTAGTAAAGGCACAGACACAGTGGTGCAGGCATGGAGGTGCAGGCACAGCCATCAAGACACACGCTTGAATGTGGATGCGCATGGAGACACACCCGTGGGTGCAAGTACAGAGGTACAAGCACAGGGCTGCAGGTGCAGGGGCATATTTATGGAGGTACAGAGGTGCAGGTACAGAGGTACAAGCGCAGAGGTGCAGGTGCAGGGGCATTTTTATGGAGGCAAAGCCGCGGGTTTAAGATGCAAAAGTGCAGGTGCAGAGGCATAGGAATGGAAACATAGCATTTGCAAACCTGGAGGCGCAGGCTCTGAGGTGCGGACGCAGAGGCAAGGCATGCAGGTGCATGGACACATGCGTGAAGGTGGAGGTACAAATGTACAGGCTTGGAGGCACAGGCAGGAGGTGCACCCACACAGGTGCAAGTCCAGAGGCATAGGCATGAAAATTCAGGTGTGGAGGCGCCGATGCCGAGGAGCAGGCACGGAGGCATAGGCGCAAAGGCACAGGTGTAGAGCCGCAGGCGCAAAGGTGCAGGCATGGAGGTATGCATGAAGGCAGAGAAGCGAAGGTGCAGGCCAAGAGGTGCACATTAAGAGGTGCAGGTGCAGAGGCACTGGCATGGAGGAGCAGATGTGGAGGCAAAGGTACAGAAGCACAGGCTTGGAGGTGTAGGCGTGGAGGCACAGATGCAGAGGTACAGGCAAGAAGGTCCAAGGGTGGATTCATAAGCACGAAGAGGTGCAGGCATGGAGGGGCAGGTGTAGAGCCGTAGGCACAGAGGTGAAGTCGCAAAGACACAGGCATGGAACCGCAGATGCATAGTCATGGGTGTGGAGGCATACGCGTACAGGGACAGGCACGAAGGAGTAGGTGCAGAGGCTCAGGCACAGAGGTGCATGGAAGGAGGCACAGACACGGAGGCACAAGCACACATGCCAGCCCGCACAGTTGTTATGGGTGGAAGGTTACTAGTCAAGCTAAACCAGTCGGCCGGTGAGCAAGGCTTGACGGGAAGTCAACCAAACATAGACAAACACCCTCAGGCTTTCCCTGCCTGAACATGACCTAACCTATGTTACTAGGCAAGTGATCCACGATTTCCCTGTTGTGATCTGTGACGTTCCTGTCAACTTGTAAAGTTTACTGTGACCACTCAGCCGTGTCCATACTCGTGCAGATCCCTGATGCGGACCCTGGTGGCATCGGTGCGTCATGTGGTGGCGGACTACCAGCCTGGAGCTGACCGACGACCGTTCCAGAGCTCTGAACGCTACCCGGGACCCCCTAAAGTTTTTTTCAGCACGCAGGGGTTTATCGGTGGACTGGCCGTGGGCCCGATTTGCATGTTTTTGCATTGTGTATCCACCGTTTGATGCCGGATACATGCATGTGACCAGTCGTAGTGTCTGGCTTTTGATTCTTCACGTCTAGGTTCAGTCGGCGTAGCGTTCTGATGTGTCTGCACAGAGGTATGGCCAAAACAGTGGTTTTGGGCTGGTTTTAGGACAGATCTTGCACTGCCGCGTGCGACACCCGCCGTGCGCCGCGGCAGGTACTTATGCCATGGACCTGTCATTTGTCATTCCTCTCTGTAAATACAATTGAAGCATTCTGACACTTTGCCTTGTGTCTCCTAGCCAGGCCCTTGCCATTGTGTGCACGACTTGTGACTGTCGTCACTGTCTGACCACGCACTGACGCCTAGTCAGTGGCTGTGTTGTTAGGGAGCTTCCACGCATCTTCTCATGGTATCAGAGCGGTGAGACTGTTCTCACCGAGCTACGTAGCAGAGACGTAGCAGAGTAGCAGCAATGAGAGTCACCGCTACAGCGGATCCACAGGGACCTATCGACGATGACAACGGATCGCCGTCGACGTCGCTCACCACCACCACGTGAGATTGCATCAGCAGCAACTGCTAGCGGGAGCAAGAGACAACTGTAGTAGACTGCAGTCGCCAGCGGCTACCGACATTAGCATTGAGCAACAGCAAGAGCAAGGCGGCAGCAGTGGCGGCAGCAGCGCGCGGCGGTAACAGCACAACAGTAGCATGCAACGGTAACAGCACAACAGCAGCGTAGCAACAGCGGTAGCAGCAGTGGCGGCAGCAGCATAGCAGCAGCGTAGTAGCAATGGTAGTAGTAGCGACGGCAGTAGCAACAGCTGCAACAGAGCGCGGCGGCGGCAGCAGCGTGCAGGAGCCGCAATGCGCAGTAGTAGCAACAGCGTGCAGCTGCTACCACGGCCGCGCATGCAGCCGCCAAGCGGCTGCCCCGCACGCAGCCGTGCGGCTGCTGCTGCAGCTGACGCCGTAGCAGCAGCAGCAGCAGCTGAGCGGATGCTGCGCAGCGACTTCCGCTCACCTTCCGTGCGGCTGCTACGGAGCGGCCGCCTACTCGCGCAGCAACCGCGAAGGTTGACCAAAAAAAGAAAAGAAAAGGAGGGAAGGCGAGCTGACGTCAGCATTTTCCTTGCTGACATCATCATGTCATGTTGACGTTAGCAACTTCTTGCTGACGTCATCACTTGCCTTAGTGAAATTTTTGGTCGGAGGGTCAAAAGTTGCTAGCGTTTCAACTCTTCGAGAAACGGTCACGTTTTGCAATTCAACCACATTGACGTCTCGGCCCATAATGAGCAGCGCCATGGCTCCATCCGGAGAGAAGGGAAAAAGGGTACTAGATCCCTCTTCTTCCTCCTCAGGGGTCATGAGCCCACGTTCGCAGGCTATTGAGGACCTGCGGAGCTAGCAAGACAAGATGCGTGGCCTGCAGCGGGAGCAGAGTGACGCCATCCGTACACTCACAGAGCTTCTTCGAGGATGTTCCACGACTCCACGACAGACTTCTGAGGGAGCGGCCGGGGTCGCACCCTCTACACAGCAGTCAGTATGGCTGCACACTGAATCCAGTTTGTGAATCTGAACCTGGATTTGGATTCGCGAGTTCGAATCCACTGGTGGATTCGGATTCGTGGATCCGAATCCTGGATCCGCAAATCTTGATGGTTTCGCAAATCTTGTCGAATCCTTGCAGCAATTCAACTCACGACTGTAGCCGAAGAGGAATTTGTGCTGCTAAGGGTTCGAACAACATCTTTGCTATGGCCCAACGATGATATATACCTTTACAAAAACATGCATGACTTGCGAGTATGGCTCCAAATGGAACTCAGCATCATATGTGGCACTCTCGTCACGTGCCACGCGTCCTTTTCTCTAAAGCAATAAGCGGCATGGCAGTTCTGTTCTGGCGTTTTTCCCTCTTGAGCTGGCACGCCTGGTGGCTCAACCTCTGTTGTGTTGCTGCCAAGCCTCCGAGTCAGGTCGGTCACCTGCCTGGCTCGACGCTAAGCCTGGCTGACTCGCACAAAATGTGCAAATGTGCCAGTCTTACTGCCGGGCAGTGTAATACCTTGATTGGTGCAGCGCAAGTAGGCCAGGTCATCGCACGCTCGCAACTCCTGCACGGGCATGCGATGACCTGGTCGATGAGTGCAAGTCTCACCACTCGTTCGCGGTAAGAATGCGACGCTGACTCGCACATCTCGTGCATGTGCCAGGCCATAGACCTAGCACATGTGCGAGACGTGCTAGACAGTGCCGCCGTCAGCAAACGGCGATGATGCAGACTTCCGATTCTTGAGGAATCGAGACGTTCGGAACATTTTGGACATTAGTCGAACATGAACTGACTCGTTCGTATTTTTCGTCTCCCCCTCCACTGCCCCCGCACCTAGGATTCGTTAGTAGATTCCCGAATCCCCAAACAAGACCCAACCCTGGATCTGGATTCGTGAATCCGGATCCGGATCTGGTATTCGTGAAACAGATTCACAAATCCAAGAGGAGCGTCTCCGCCACCTTCAGACGAGCTCTCGGCCGCCACACACATCCCACTTTCCCGAGTTTCGATCGTCGCCTGACCTCCACCCCAGCGACTTCCATCTTCCTAGCGTCTTTCCCATACCTCGTCCTTCCCAGCCTGTGGTTGCTCTCCCTACGGAGCGACAACTCAAGGACTTTGAGACGCCGCCCCCATGGAATGCCAACGAGGACGGCTTTGACTACAGGGAGATCCTCTTTCAGGTCTGGGCCACTTCAGAGGGCGTGTGGCTCTACTACCACAGTCCGTATCAGACTACGGACCGAGCTCAGGTGCTCACAGCAGCTACGACGATGCACGGGCTTCTCTATGCCATGCTGCGTGAGATCTTTGTCGACTTTTGCTCGTTCCTTGGCGAGGAGAGCAAAGGCATCGGCGCTGATCCACTCAGGGGTTGGGACCTAGCATTGTCCCTGCTTGTTGCAGAGACGCATGCCACCTGCGCCGCGCACATCCGTGCCTTTCACTCCCTTTGTCAGGGGACCGCTGAGTCTGCAGCCAACTACTGGCGACGCGCCATGTGCATTTACACGTGCCTTGGGACCTCAAGAGGTACACAACTGTGGATGCTTCGCACGATCATGCTCGGGGTTCGCCTTGAGCACACAAACATCTTCACGAGGTACAGCGACGCCGTGCTCGAGACTTTTTCGGATTCACTACAGCTTCTTCCCTGGACACACCAGCTCTTCCTCCAGGTGACTTCCGGCCGTGAGGCAGTCGTGGCTCATCAGGAGACCTCCATTGCTGCCGTAGTCATTGCATCACCACCGACACCCCTAACACAGATTCCTTCTCCTTCTTCTATCACGTCCTCCTCTTTCCCTTCCATCCTGATTACACCGACTCAGACATAGGGTGTCGTGACAGCAGCACAAGGGAAGGAGGGGCGATGGAGGCGTGGCTCGGGCCAGCATTAGTCACAGCAGCAGTCATCGGGTAGTAGCAGTGGACGCTCCGTTCACTGCTATAACTGTGGAGGCACCCATTGCTATACCGAGTGCCAGCAGCCGCTCGACTGGGCGCGGATTACTCGCGTGCTTCAGGCTGCACACGCACTACGGTCTACGTCGAGCAGCACATCCTCCGGATGCGCGGCAACCACGACCCCAGCAGTTCCCGCCTCACCACCAGCGACCTGCGGCGACCCAGACCCACGTGACCGCACCATCGCCGAACTCTGACATCTTTTGGTGCTTCGTTTTCAGGGAGGTGCGAGTGTGTTGTCACAGCCGGGTGGTTCACAGACTGCCTGTTTGTCTATTCTTGTGGCTCGGGATGACTCGTGTGGGGGGGCACAGTCGGCATGTGATGACGACGGGCCTGACTGTACAGATTGGATTCATGATTCTCACCTTTGTGCCCTTTGTCGTTACTCCCCACTTGCTGCCCAGTGTCCGTCTGAGGCCGAGTGTTCCATTGCCCGTTGTGCAATGACGTCCTCTAGTCGTGATTCGAGTGGCACTTGGATCATCAACTCCGGTGCAACTCATCAAATGACCTGCCGTCGAAGTGATTTTGTTGTTCTCGGCCTTGTTGCGTCTGTTCGTTCCGTCCGCACAGGCTCTGGTCAATCCTTGCCAGTCGAGGGTGTTGGGGTTGTATGTTTCGATGGCCGGTATGGCCCCTTGTATCTTTTCGAAGTGCTGTTTGTCCCTAACCTTAAGCTCAGTTTGCTTTCTGTACGTGCTTGCACACTGATGGGACTCTCTGCGAAGCACACTGTAGAGTCCACGACTGTGACTGCCATTGACACTCGTAGCGTTGTTCTTCGTGCCTCTGTTGTGGATGACCTGTATCTTGTCTCTAGGACTTCTGCTCCTCGCTCCCCCTCCTCTCCCGCTCGTGTTTTTTTCACTGGTGTTCTTTCTCCTGAGCACAAGCGATTGCTTCATCACTGCTTGTGTCATGTAGGCTCCGACATTATGTCGAAGCTCATTCAGACACATCCCGCTCTCGGTCTTGACACGGCTTCTTTCGAGAAGCCGCCCAAGACCGATTGTCTCTTCTGTGCTCAGGGTAAGATGCATCGTTGCAGCTACCCTGACTCCCGTTCACGCGCACTTCGCCCTCTCGAGTTAGTCCATTTGGACATTCTTGGTTCCCTACCTGTCGAGTCTATGTCCGATTGGGGTCGATACGTCCTGACCCTGACTGATGACTTCATCCGGATGTAGTGGGTCTACAACATGCGCCAGAAGAGTGACGCCGCTCTCGCGGTTTGCCTCTGGCTAGTGATGGCTGAGCGTCTGTCCCGCCTCACGCTGCACACCTGTTGGAGAGATGCTCCTCACCATGGCAGGAGTAACTCCAAAAAGGAACACCAAAAAGACAAGCCTTAGTTGCTTAGTGGTTAATGGTGTCCACCTCTAGAGGCAGGGACCCGGGTTCAAGTCCTATAAGATCAATTTTTGCCCTGCCTCAAGGGAAGTGAAAAATAGATGCCAGGAAGCTAGCTCAACCTCTAGAATTCCTCCTTGAGTTTCGAGAAGGCTAGGTGAGGGTCCAGGAAGGTGGCACACCTTCTAGAAGGGGTGACTTGTTCTACAAGGCATCTAGAGGTGTCTTGGCCTTCTGGATACAATCCCTCCTACTAGAAGCAAGTTGAGGAATCTAGGAAGGGGCAGAAGCTTCTAGAGGAAGGAAGGGATGCCTTCGTAGGTGGGAAAAGGGACAGCCTACCAAGGGCTACTATAGAAGCCATAGAATCTGCTAGGAAGCTCCAAATCTGGCATGCTTTGGTGTTCTGGAAAGCTTAGATGAGTGGATGTAAGATGCCACTGCTTTTGAGCCTTGATCAAGTGTTCATTCCCAGTCAATTCAGGCCAAAACTACTGCCTCACTCTCTGACCAGTTTTCTGCCATTCTTGGAACCAGTTGCCTCCATAGTTTCAGTCTCTCCAAAAACAGTTGGTGGTGTGAACCAGCCACTGCTAGGGACCCTCCAGGATGCACACTCACCCTGAGGCCAACAACACCTTCCGCTTGGATCGTGGCGGCGAATTTCTTGGTGAGATGGAAAGCTTCTTCGCCGAGCATGGGATTTTTCACCAGGTCTCCGCTCTTGCTACTCCTCAGCAGAACGGTGTTTGTGAGCGCTAGAACCGCACCATGGAGGATGCGGTTCGCTCAATGCGGTCTGAGTGCGGTCTTCCGGGGTCCTTCACTTTTGAAGGCTTCGCCTACATGACTTGGGTCTGGAACCGCCTCCCACACGGTCCTCTTCCGGACCACGTCATACCGTATGAGCTATGGTTTGGCCACCGTGCTGACTTGCACCTCGCTTGTGTCTAGGGATCCTCGACTTCTGTGTGGCACACAGAGGACTAGTAGGGGTCCAAGGTCTCACCGCGGGGTTGCTTGTGTGCCTTCGTCAGCATCTTCCCGCGGTCGAAGGCTTAACGTTTTTGGGACCCTGCTCGTCGTCGTACTGTTGAGTCCCGCGACACGCTCTTCTTTGAGTCCCTCACCTACCGTGATCTGACTGCGATCACGTCGCTGTCTGTCACACAGGTTCCCACGTGTGAGGTTTCTCGATGGATGGGGGAGTTTGCGCCTGCGAGTACCGCTCACCAGGCAGATGTGTCCGTTTGAGCTCCCTCCACTTCTCCGGCTCTTGATGACCCAGCGATCATTGTTGTCGGCCCAGAGATCTCTCCAGCACTGCCGGCATCTACCCCTGTCCCCTCGCACCCCACAGGTACCCATGATTCTACACCTGTGCATTCTCTAGTGACTATACCTGTGTCCGCCGGCAGTCCTGCCTTTGTGCGTGGACCTGCCTCACCTGCTCCTACTGTCACACAGATTCTCGTGTTGCCCACACCCGCATCTCCTCGCATGTCATCACCAGCTTCCTTGCCTCAGCCCTCCCTAGCTGTGATTGTGCACTTTCCTGAGTGTGAGGTATGCCCCTCGAGCCCGGGTTACTCCCGTGAGCCTGGCGGTTGTCTTCGACCATTGGACTCCGGAGCTCAGTGAGTGTCTGGTCTCGTACCGAGGCGCTCCGCTCGCAGCATCGCGAGTGGTGATCCTCGCACAAAGGCCCTAGGCCTGAGTGTCTGCACTGAGCACACAAAGGTACATCCAGCGTGTCCCGTAAGGCATTACCTCGTCACTCGTGAGTTTCATGCCGCTTGTGATGCAGCAGCGGATCTTGTGGTTGTCACACCTAGCACTGAGGCGTGTGCTCTTGCCACGCAGAGCTCTCCCTCTATGGCGCTTGACCTGGGCACACTGAGGGAAGCTCTCTTGTCACAGGATGCTGACGCTTGGCATGCTGCCTGTGAGGATGAGCTTCGTGCCATCCGAGAGCACGGAGTTTACGAGCTAGTCGACCTTCCACCTGGGAGGAAGGCTATTCAAGTCAAGTGGACCTTTTGCAAGAAAGTGAAGTCGGATGGCTCACTGGAATGCGTCAAGGCTCGCTTGGTCGTCAAGGGGTACTCTCAGATTGAGGGCATCGATTACACTGACACCTTTGCCCGTGTGGGCCGCATGACCTCAGCTCGAGCTCTGTTTGGTGTAGTGGCTCAGAATGCCTGGGAACTGCACCAGATGGATATGAACAATGCGTTCCTCCATGGCTCTCTAGATGAGGAGGTTTACGTGGCTCAGCCACCCGGCTTGGAGGATAGTAAAAAGGTCTAGCGCTTGTGTAAGTCCTTGTACGGCCTCAAGCAGTCTCCTCGGTGTTGGAACTAGGAGATCAGTGGCACCCTGACTCGTGCGGGATATGTACAGAGCAAGGCAGATCCCTCTCTCTTTATCCGATGGGCGCCTGAGCGATTCACCGCCATCCTCATCTATGTCGACGACCTTCTAATCACGTCTCTTTCACTGGAGGCCGTGAAGGAGGCCGAAGCTGTCCAGACTGCCTACAGGAAAAAGGACCTTGGTCCTACAGCGGTGTTTCTTGGCATGGAGATCGTGCGAGACCGCAGACGACATACTCTACTCCTGCATCAGGCCCGATACACACGTGTTGTGGGGGAGCACTTCAGCGACCTTCTTGGCGCAGTGCCCACGGCTTCCACACCTCTCACGCCTGACGGGCAGGATGCCCTCAAGGTGGACAATCCCACACAACTGGGTGAGACAGTGGATGTGACCCTGTACCTCCGTCTCATCGGATCTTTGATGTACCTGGCCACTACCACACGTCCTAAAATCACATTTGCCGTCAACCTCCTTGCCCAGTTTTTGCAGGCTCCATGCGCTAGAGCCCTTCACGCGGCTGTGCAAGTGGTGCGGTACGTGGCCTCCACACCGTACCTTGGACTCCACTTTCGCTGGCAGTGTTCGGTTGTCATTGACGGCTACACCGACAATGACTGGGCCTGGAGCCCAGATGGACGCAGTCGCACAGGTTACGTCTTCCTACTCACTGTGTCCTGGCGCAGCGGGAAGCAGGGATGCATTGCACGTAGCTCATTGGAGACAGAGTACGTTGCTCTGCGCGCAGGGGTTACCAGAGGCGGTATGGCTGCAGCGCCTGTTTCTTGAGCTTGGCCAGTCAGTACCCGCCATTGTGTTTCGTTGCGACAACCAGAGTGCTCTTGCCATTGCGGACAACTCTGGTATCTTCCATGCTCGCACGAAGCACATTGCGGTTGAGCATCATTTTGTGCATGATCTGGTGGAACAACACGTGATCTCCGTCATTTGGGTTGGCACTGATATGCAGCGTGCCGACTTCTTGACAAAGGTACTAGCATGCGGAAGGTTTCTCGTGGTCATTTGTTCCGTTGGACTTTGCCCCTTGCCTGAGAGTGGTTGAGTGTGGGGTGTGATTGTGACCGTTTCACATTTGTCGTTGCACCATTTGTTGTACTCGTTTCAGTATTGCACGCGTATGGACATGCGTACCATCGGGTTATGGGGGAGTGTTGTAATTTGTGACGTTCCTGTTGACCTGTACAGTTTACTGTGACCACTCGGCCGTGTCCATACTCGTGCAGATCCTTGATGCGGACCCTGGTGGCACCGGTGCGTCATGTGGTGGCGGACTACCATCCTGGAGCTGACCGAAGGCTGTTCCAGAGATTTGAATGCTACCCGGGACCTCCTAGAGTTTTTCTGCAGTACGCAAGGGTTTATCGGTGGACTGGCCGTGGGTCCGATTTGCATTTTTTTGCATTGTGTATCCACCGTTTGATGCCGGATGCATGCATGTGACCAGTCGTAGTGTCCAGCTTTTGATTTTGTACGTCTAGATTCAGACGACGTAGCGTTCTGATATGTCTACGCAGAGTTACGGCCAAAACAATGGTTTTGGGCTGGTTTTAGGACAGATTTTGCACTACCGCGTGCGACACCCGCCGTGCGCCGCGGCAGGTACTTATGCCATGGACCTGTCATTTGTCATTCCTTTGTACATATGCTATTGAAGCATTCTGACACTTTGCCTTGTGTCTCCTAGCCAGACCCTTGCCGTTGTGTGCACGACTTGTGACTATCGTCACCGTTTGACCAGGCACTGATGCCTAATCAGCGGATGTGTCACTAGGAAGCTTCCATGCATCTTCTCATTCCCGTCCTACATGCTATTTTCAAGGTTACAGCTATGTTTTACATTGCTATTCCTAAGCTATGCCACTATCAGATCAGAGCTAGACATGTGTTTGGCATGGAGAACAAAACATGAGGGGATGCCGTCAAGCTTTGGTGAGAAGGAGATGGGCCATGCAAGCAGAATGGAGGAAACTACTCGTGCGGAGCTTGAGGATCATGTGCCATCACAGTTTATCACCTCCACTCCCAGAACCAGCTTGCTGTGCGCACTCACAGTCAAACCACAAGAAACAATAGATACGGTGACGGATTAACACAAGTGTGAAGGCACAAGTGTGGAGACGCAGGCAGGCAGGCGCAGGTGTGGAGGTGCATGCGCCAAGGCGTAGGCGCAGAGCCACAGGTGTAGAGACACAGGCATGGAGGCACATGAGTGGAGGCCCATGTACAAAGGCATGTATGCGTGGAGGCGTAGGCACCCAGGTGTAGGCATGGAGGTGCAGGTGCAGAGGTGTAAATGCAAATATACAAGCATGGAAGCATAGACAAAGCTGCAGAGGCAAAGGCATAGAGGCGTAGGCGTGGAGGCGCAGATACAGAGGTGCAAGTGCTGACGCACAGGTGTGGAGGTGCATGTGCAGAGGTATAGGAAGGGAGGCGTAGGCAAGGAGATGTACGCATGGAGGTATAGGCACTGAGGTGCAGGTACAGAGGAGCTGGCGCGGAGGGTTAGGCACCCGTCCAGGTGCAGGGAGACAGGTGCAGGCAAAGAGGCGCATGCCTGAATGTGCAGGCACGGAGGTGCAAGTGTGGAGGTCCAGGCGTACATGCATAGGGGCAGATGCGGAGGTTTAGAAGAGCAGGCATAGAGGTAAAATTGTGGATGCCCAGGTGCTGAGACGCACAGAGGTGCTCATGCAAAGGCACATGCGCAGAGGCACAGTAGCTGAGGTGCACCAACAGAGGCACAGGTACTGAGGCATAGGTATGGAGGCTTATTTGTGGAGGTGTATGCCCAAAGGTAAAGGCGTGGAGGAGCTAGCACTGAAGTGCAGGTACGGAGGACCAGATACGGTGGGGTTGGCGTGGAGGTACAGGCATGGAGGCACAGGCGCCGAGGTATACATACGGAGGCACAAGTGCGAAGGCATAGATAGGGAGATTCAGGCAAAGAGGTTCAGGTGTAGAGACACAAGCATAAGGTGCAGGCACCGAGGTAAACACGTGGAGGTTAAGGCACGGAGACGCAGGTGTGGAGTGCTAGCTATTGAGCTAACAACTTCTTGCAGAGATTTGACAAAACTAAAAATCTCACAAAGGTTGTTACACTTTCTTCCTTTACATGTATGTTGTGCATCCTAAACTTGATCAGGCATACACTTCATCGTATGCCTTTGCATGAAATCTCAAGAAGAGCTCAAGTCGTCAATACACAAGAGAGAATCAAGCAAGGGCTGATTTATCAAGATGCAAGGCAAGTGCTTCTGTAGATCTCTGTCTATTTCTAGAACTCAAAAGCAATCTCATAAGCAATGGCTTGAGCCAGCCACATTACTAATGGACTTACGCTGTGGGCCTAGCATGGAAGTATCCTAGTGCCAAGGTGGCAACAACTGTGTAGATTTCAAGAAGATACAAACTTGCTTTATTGGAAGCTTCCCTTGCAACAAAGATGTGCATGGGTCTAGGATTGAACTGATGACCTCTCACTTGGCCAAATGCACAATATGATTGAGTCGACCATTCCCCCACTTGGTGTATTCAAATTTCATAGCTCAATCTCATAGGATACAGAGCTTAAGTGAGACAACCTACAACGGATCTAGGGGTCATAACTCTACAAGAAAGCTCATCATCCCTGAACTATCCTACAACAGTGAACAAGGGGCATACATGTTCAATACGGAGGTCTAGGCATGGAGACGGGGAGGTACAGGCGGGAGGTACAGGCGCACAGGCACAGGCACAAAGGTGCATGCCTGGAGCTGCAAGTATGGACACGCAAGTATGGAGGCATATGCGTGGAGGTGCACGTGTTGAGGCGCATGCGCAGATGCACATATGCGAAGGTGGAGGAGCAGAAGCACAGGCACGGCGGCGTAGGCTTGGAGGTGCAGGTGCAGAGATGCAGACATAGATTCGTAGGCACAAAGGTGAAGCGTGGAGGTGTGGGCAAGGAGGCGGAGGTGCAAAGGCAGAAGCGCGGACATGCAGACATGGATGTGAGGCCTAGGAGAGGAGGCGCAGGCGCACAGGCACAGACACGGAGGAACAGACACAGAGGCGCAAGCGGGACAGCAGATTCACGAAGGCACAAGCCGGGAGGCTTAGGCTCTAAGGCTCATGCACGGAGGCATAGGGGCAGATCACAGGTATGGAGAGATAGGCACTCAGGAACATGCAGAGGGGTGCAGGTGTAGAGACGCAGGCATGCAGGCGGAGGCGTGCTGGTGTGGGCACGTAGGCGCAAGCCGGAGGTCCTGTACGAAGGCGAAGGAAAGGAAGTGCAGGTGTGGAGGCAAAAGGAAGGAGGTGCAGGCATGGAGGTACAGGCGCGGAGGCGTAGGCACGGAGGTGTAGGCACGGATGTACAAGCATGGAGATGAAGGCACAGAGGTGTGATCCTAGAGGTATAGGCGCGGAGGCTCAGTGAGCACTTCTTCCTTTACCTGGGTATCAAAGTTGTCCAGGTGTAAATGAGGGCCTTGTAGGCTGGGTAGTGATGAAGGGCATAGATGAAAGATAGCCCTTTGATATACACCAGTCCGAAGTAGCAAGAGATATCCAAACCCCAAGCCCTCATATTGGCGGAGCCACAATAATAGAGGGTGAGGATGGGTAGTCCCTCTAGTATTGCTTCAGGGATAGCATCAAGATTGATGGGACTGTTGTGAGTCACTTGATTCATTCTTATTCTTGAATTTTACTCCACTTCTCTTGGTATCCTTGTCGCAATGAAATTCATCCCTTGTATGGAGGCGCAGGAAGCAAAGGAGTGCAAGGTTATAGGATGCCACTAATATAGGGAGCTCTCCCACAACTGATCCTCTGTGTCCTATGCGTTAAGGTGAGATAGTGGACAATGCTTAAGCTTGACTCAGATCAGCGACGGCTTGTTCCCCCGTTTGCTTGAGACTGACGAGTAGGTAGACAGATGATGTTGGATGTCCTGAGATCACAGCCCTGGGTGACAGTCTTTTGTTTTCCAAGTGCACTTGTGGAGGGAGAAGGAGGAAACTGATGATGGTGATAATGTGGATAACAATCACTGCAAGAGTTGCAGTTGACCGGACGGATGCTGATGCCAAGAAGAGAAGAACAACGGCGGATGGATGATGATGAATCTGGAAGCAGGGGTGAACCATGTGCGGAAGTTGATGTAGAGTTAGAGATGCAGCAAGAGGAAGGTAGGAGCCAACACGCCATGAGAAATCTGTTGCCGGCTTGGGTGCAGGTAGCTGCGAGACTGGCAGCTAGCTCATGCAAGTCCTTGTGCTGGCTTCAAAAGATGATGGTGAAGGAGGAATCGGATTTCTGATTCCTTCATTGACTGGGCACAGAGGCAAACTTTGTATGCTGATGATGGGACGGCGTGGGCGCAGGCCACTGCGAGATTGGCAGTTGACCAGGCAGATCCTTTGGGGAGTAGACAAGCGGATCACACATAGTGGAAAATTGATGGACTAGGCGCAGGGGTGGGGAATGTGTGCTAATTGGTGATGATGATGATAAGGCAGTGGAGGAAGATGATGAAGATCATGAAGATGATGAAGGATGTGATAATGAGAGGCTTGATGAGGATGATGAAGGACGTGCGGAGAAGAGCGGCAGATGAGGCAGATGGAGTGAATAAAGCTGATGAGAAGGATGAGGTAGATGAGGAGGAGAAGGCTGTTGCATCCAGAGGAGGAGGTGACAACGCTACAAGGGGCAGTGGCAGTGTGAGAGGAAGGTTTGAGAGGATGAAGAAGTGAAGAGGTGGAAAGAGTAGTGAGGATGACGTTGATGTAGACAGAAGAGAAACCAAAAGATGTGGCAGCTAGAGGTAGAGGAAGCACGTAAGATGCTGCGAGAGGCTGAGGCGGCATGGAGAGGTGACCTTGGCACGAGGTCATGAGGAAGGAATGGAGCTTCAGATGAGAGATGGAGAATGAAAGAGCTGCAGAGGAAGGGTTAGTCGAGAGCAATGTAGGCAGAGGACGAGAGCAGATGCCTGACGCGGATGGAGGCAGGATGCTTCGATGTAGGTGGCGGCAAAGAACGACCTGGAGGCTTTCAGTAGCTGTTGGTGACCGAAAAGGCTGCACACCGGTACGGAACCGCGGTTCTGAGAATGGAACCGGAACCGCGGTTCCGGTTCCAGCTCAGAACTGGAACCGCGGTTCCAGTCACGGTTCCACAGAAGTTCCTTTCGAACATGAAGCATTATTGGCTACCACTACCATGTTTTTTTCCAAAAAGACAAGGATAGAGACCTTCCGTACTCCTGAATCGTACGTGGGTGATTTATTGGAGTGCTCACATGGCCTCAAAGGGTGCCACATCAGAAAAAACAGCCTAAAACCTCCCCCCTCCCCACTCATTATCCCCTCCGTAGATCTGGGCTCAGGAACCGCGGTTCCTGGACGGTTCCAGAATCCTGGAACCGGAACCGCGGTTCCGGTTCCGGAACCGGAACCGCGGTTCATAGAACCTGTGTGCACCCTTAGTGACCGATGAGGCCAGCTGTTGCCCTGGGTGTTTGTTTGGACGTAGTGCATAGCCACAATGGGGAGTTCCACCACAGATTGAGGAGCAAGACAAGACGATGATACTGACATTAGCTGCTGATGAGGTAGAAGGAAGGATAGGCGAGCAAAAGCGCTGAGGACTGAAGGATGAAAACCACCTCGTGCAGGTGAATGGGTGCAGGGAGGCACGGTGTCACTTAGTCCATGCTATAGCTGCAGAGGTGGAGGTGGAGATTACAGAGGCCGCGGGAGCGGTAGCAGACTGCGGCTGAGGAGATGCGGAAGGTAGAGGGGCAACACTGAAGGCGGGAAAGCCATGACTTGGTGAGTGGACACCAGGCGATGTTGCCTGAAGCTCTGATACCATGTCAGAAGAAGTAGATATGTGAAGCGATTGACTGCAGAAGCAGGTAGAAGCAGTGATGAGTGCACATACACTGAAGTATGATAGAGCAAAGTTTTGGAGCTGAGTGCAAGGAGTTAGACGAAAATGGGGTGTGCATGCAGGGAGAGCCAGAGTTAGAGCGCTGACGTGAAGGGAGAACATGAGCACACCGAGACAATGTTGAAATAGGTCAGGTTGTATTGATGTATTGACCAGAGCTGAGCAGAGGAGCAAGAGTAACTGAGTGAAGGGACACGAGAGTGAGAGCTGAGACTGGATGGTAAAGGATGAGCGAGTGAGGAATGACAGTGTAAAGACACGGCCGCGAGGACCGCGAACCCAAAGGCAAACAAGAGAAATAGAACTGTTCTAGGTTACTTCAAGAAAAAGAACATCCTCGGTACATACAAAGCATAACAGGACAAACAACTTGAGCAATGAATTCTTTCGCTAGCCGGAAACTGGTGACAGATGTCATGCTATTAGGGAATTTCTGATGGACGGTTTTGACGGTCATCTAACTTGTGCACCGTTTGTCAAGGTGGTTCAGCTCAAGACCTGAACCCTTCTTGAAAGCAGGGTCATTTCTCTGAGGGATGAGAGATGGTGTGGCTTGTCCAAAGATTTTGGTTTAATTTCTGACAACCTTATCCTCTGGCTGATTTAGCACCTCTTCCTCCACTACCCCAGCGTCTGCCTCCTGCCTCGCCAGCTTCAGTGGAAGTACTTGGCGAGGAATGGTGCACAAAGTTGATGGGTGCAGGGGCATTGGTCTCTCACGCCTTACCACAAAGGATGTCCTCGTCGTGGCGCAACTCCTCAAACACCTCAGCAAGGACAATGCTCTCAATGTAGGTCACGTGAAGGTGTCGCAGTAGACCTCACCAAAACTCCCTGTATGACTCTTCAAGGTGCAGCAGAACAGGTTCCAGCCATTTGAAAATGGAGTAGGGTGCTCCCAGCCTGAAAATGTGGTAAAGTGGATCCATTGCCGCATCCCAGTACTCTACTATCAGTGCCGCTAGCTTTGGATAAACTCCTTGGAGTCGGTCGCAAAGAAAGATTTCCAGCGCCATCTCTCGTTCTTCATGGAGTGTGGCAAGGTGCTTCCATGCCTCGTGTGAACGTGGGAATTCACAATGGTGCGACCATTATACCTTAAAAACAGTGATTGTGTGACCAATATACCAAAGAAGTAGTAATTGCGTGACCAAACCACCATGCAACAGTGATTGTGTGACCAAGTTGCAATGACACTGTTATTTTTCGACCAGCACACCATGGAAACAGTGACTATGTAACCAACTCTGCACACAAACAGTGATTGTAGGACTAATTCACAAAACAAACAGTAATTTTATGACCAAGGCAGCATAGAAAAAGTGATAGCCAAAAAGGAAGCAGTGATTGTCTGACCAACACAGTGTAGAAATAGTAGATGTGTGACCAACGCTCCAAACAAACAGTGACCATATGAACAGGGCACCATGGAAACAGTGCTTGTATGACAAACTCACGATAAGAAAAGCGACTGCATGACCAACACAGTGTACAATTAGTGGATGTTCAACAAACATAGCATAGAGAAAGTGACTGAGTGAACAACACACCGAAACTAAAATGGCTGTATGACCAACACACCACAGAAAAAGTGATTGTGTGGCCAACATACCAAAAAAAAGCAACCATGTGAAAAACACAACACAAAGACCATAATTGTGCAACCAATTCACCATGGGAAAAGCTATTGTATGAAAAATGCAACATGGATGTAGTGATTGTGTGACTAACACACCATTGAAACAATGAATCTGTGTTCAATGCACAATAGAAGCAGTGATTGTGTGACCTGAACACCATAGAAACAGTGACTGTGCGACCAACCCACCATAGACACAGTGATCGTGTGATCAAATAACCAAAGAAGGAGTGATTGTGAGATCAACATATCATAGAAACAATGTTTCTGTGACCAGCACACATTATAAACAGTTACTATGTTAAAAATACTAAACAATGATCGTATAACCAGCATACTAAAGAAGTAGTGACCATCTAAATGGTGATTACTTAACCAACACACCATAGAAACAGTGCATGTGTAACCAACCCAATTGAAAGAGTTTGATTTTGTGACCAACATGCCATAGAAACAGTGATCTTGTAATGAACATGCTCCAGAAGCAGTGATTGAGTGACCAACAGACCACAAAAACAGTGACTTTATGAGAAACACTCCATAGACACAGAAGTTAACCAACGCACCATAGAAACAGTTCTTGTGGAAAAAACGTGTCATGGAAGCATTTGATTTGTAACCAACGCACCATAGAATAGTGATTGTGTGACCAATGTACATTACAAAATGTAGTTGCGTGACCAACGCAAAACAGAAAATGTGATTGTGTAACCAAGGCACCATAGGAGCAGTAAATGTGTTCTAAACACTACATAGGAGCAGTACATGTGTTATATACACTACATAGGAGCAGTAACTGTGTGGCCAACACACAATAGAGACAGTGATTTTATGACAAAATGCACAAAAGGAATGATAAATGTGCAACCAGCTTACCACAAAAACAGTGATTGAATGGCCAGCTCACCATGTAAAAAGCAACGGTTTGACCAACACACCACAGAAACTGTTGAAGATTTGCCCATGTGCATGCCAAAGTGCGGCGCCGAGAGGCCCTGACAAGCCGCAAGAGAGAGGAAATCCTCACAGTTGGATCTAGCGGCTCTAAGATGGCTCGGCGGTGGAAGTTCTTTCACCGGAATCGGACAAGTAACGAGGGAGATATTGGCTTCCAAAGTTGGGATGTGCGCGGCGGCTCTGGGAGTCGGCCGCGGTTCGACTGCCGGTGAATAATCGACCAGACCGAGTAACAAATGTCCATCTGGAGATTTTGATCCGTAAGGGCTGCCGAGGCGTCCGGTGAATGATCCGCCGGATGCCAGTAGCCAGTATTCTGGCTCGGCGTCCGAAACTCAGTAATACATTTTGTTACTTGGGCACTTGGTCAAGATTCTGACCGCAGGTCCGCGAACAGGTTTCGACCCACATCAATCCCCATCACCAAACTCGATGAGTAACTCATCGAAACAGACCCTAAAGGCGCAAGGGACACCACCACTATGTGTAGGGACATCTGCGCCTCCAGAATGGCATTTTGATGGGTTCTTGATGTGTGAGTGCGCCTCGGTGGGCGACGTGGTGCGCGCCGCCAACTGAGCGGCTGGTTTGGGGTGCTGCGCTCTGGCTGATGTAGCAGGAGGTACGGTGATCCAAATCGCTCACGGTTTGGTACGTTGGAGAGCTCATGACTAGCCCTAAAAATGTTTAGATAATGTCCATGTTCATAAACTGATGCAAAATTGCGTTTTCCCCTTTGCAAAAGTGACTGTCTCACAACCTCCTTCCACTCCCAGAAACATAGCGTGAGGCGACCAGAAAGCTCACACTTAACATCAGAACCCACACCAAAACAGAAAGACATGGACACCAAGTGCAGACCCGCCGGGGCACGTTGGAACTGCTTCCACTCGGGGGCCGGTTTCTGAAAGGAACTGCCATCATGTGACCAGCACACAATAGGATAAGGGATTTTGTAACCAACGTACCATAGCATTGGTAATTGTGCTACCAACACATCATTGAAACAGGGATTGTGTGACAAATGCACCATACTAAGAATGATCGTGTGACCAGTTTACCAAAGAAAAAGTGATTGTTTTTCTGCGCACAATAGAGACAGTGATTGTGCCACCAACGCACCATAGAAACACCAGTTTTTTCACCAATGTTCCACAGAAATAGTGAGTTCATGCTAAATGAAAAACAGAAACAGTGACTGTGACCCTTGCACAATAGAAGTAAGAATTGTATTTTTTACAAAAAACCATACAAGCAATGACTATGTCCCCAGTGCAAATTGAAACATCGATTTGGTACCAATAAACCACAGTAACTTGTAGTGTAACCAACTCACCAAAGAGGCAGTGACTGTGTGATCAACACACCATAAGAAAATGACTGTACAGCCAATGCAACAAAGAAGCAGTGATTATGTGATCAACATGTCATAGGAACAGTCTTTGTGTAACCAGCACACATTAGAAACAGTTTTTGAGTGACCAATGCACCATCTAAACGGTGATTTCTTTTTCAAACACACCATAAAAACGGTGCATGTGTGACCAACACACTATGGAAAATGTAATCGTGTGACCAAACCACCATAGAAACAGTGATTGTGTAACCAACACACCATAGAAACAGTGAGTGTGTGAGCAATGCACGACAGAAAAAGAATTCGAGTGACCGAAGCACCTTAGAAACAGTGATTGTGTGACCAATGCACCATAGAGGCAGTGATTGTGTGACCCATCAACAATGAAAACAATGATTTTGTGAAAAACACACCATACAAATAGTAATCCTGTGGCAAGAAAACCATAGAGACAGTCATTGACCAAAGCACCATAGAAAGATTGACTGCGTGATTCATGTACCCTAGAATCACTAATTGTGTGAGCAACACACCACAGAAATATGAACTGTGTGACCAGCATGGCATAGAAAGAGTGAACTTGTGATAAACACACCGCAGAAACAGTGATTGAATGGTCAACATACCATAGACACAATGAATATGTAACCAAACACAGGGTAGAAACACTGAATCCAATACAAAAAACCAAAGAAAGAGAAAGTTTACCATAGGCTGAAGTACCATACAAACGGTGTACGTCTGGTGAGCACACCGCAAAATCAGTTGTTGATTGACCAAAGCCCAATCAAAACCACATAACTAGTGTTCTTTGTGACAAATCCAGTAAAGAGTTACTGTGGGACCAAAANGGACCAATGCACTGTAGAAACAGGGATTTTGTGACCAAATTCCCATAGATTTGGTAATCATGTGACCATGTAAAACAAAGAGAGTATGACCAACATACCATAGAAACAGTGACAGTGTAACCAATGCACCATAGAAACAGTCATTGTGTGATCAACACACTATAGAAATAGTGAATATGTCGTAAATGCACCATAAAAACATTGATTTTGTCACCATCACACCACATGAATAGTACTTGTGTGACCAACACACCATAAAAAAAATGACCGTATGATCAACTCTTCATAGATACAGTGAATTTGTGACCAATACACCATTGAAACAGTTAATGTCAAATCATCATAGAGCCATTGAATTTGCAACCAATGCACCATAGACAAAGTGATATTGTCACAAAATCACAAAAGAAACAATGGTTGTGTGACCAACACACCTTCAAAACAGTAATTGTGTGACCAAACCACCATGATACAGGGATTCTGTGATCAACTCACAATAGAACTATGATTGATCAACCAATGTACCATAGAAACAGTGACTGTGTAACCAACACGTCATAAAGACAGTGATAGTGTAACCAATTTATCATAGAAACAGTGATTGTGTGACCAAGAAATCATAGAAGCAGTGGTTTTGTGACCAACACACACAAAGAAAACAATGATTGTGTGACCAACACATCATAGAAATAGTGGATTTTTGACCAACGCACAATAGAAACAGTGACTATGTGAAAACCCGCCGTAGGAACTGTAGTGGCCTGTCTGACCACAGTCATTTATGGTTGATCACCCCAGATTGACACACCTCCCAATGTGTGTACACAAATGAAATACATAGTAAGGAATCTTCTAAGAAATAGGTAAAAGAATACTTGACTAAACTTGACTATTTCTAATAAACTACTTATAAGATACACGTACACAAATGATTATGTGTATGCAACTCTGGAACTTTTGCTGAATTTGATTTTGAACTAGATGAATTTCATGATTTAATTACAAGCATTTCACTGAATTTGTGGTCAGAGTGCTCCATATAGGTTCGCATGAAAGGTCACCTATTTGGTACCAGAAAACATTTTGTGGTACAGTTATTACGTTGTCAACTTTCCATGTTTGTCCTCTGATGATTAAATGTCTAGTGAACGTTGTTTTAACGTTACGTGGCAGTAGCCTGACTTTCTTGCGGCTGGTAAAATGTTGCTTGACTGACACCTTCACCATCGCTCGAGGGAGAGCTGGTGAGGAAGTCTAAAGCGCATAAACCAGCTAGTTTTGCTCTCAGGGAATGAACGGAGATGCGGACCCACACTCGAGCAATACAAGCAGGCGTATAATCATGCATGGGTACAAACAAAAACGAGACACGTCACCGTCGATAAATTGGCAGTCAGCATAACATGTCCACGGCTAACATCATGCGGGGGTGTTTAGCATGCGCGAATGTTTTACGACAGAATTCCCTGTATTTTGTTGGAAGATTATCAGAAACACTCACTCATTCACCTACCCAATACACTTCTGCATTGGGGGGGGGGGGGGACAACCAGTCCCCCCCCCCCCCCACCCCCTCTCCTCGAGTGAATTGGGGCTGTGCATAAGGAAGTGTAGCTGGAAGGCCATCGAAAAAATACACGTGTGTATCGTAAGTCACAAAACAGTAAAGTGAACAATTCATGAGTACCTACGATGCACGCCACTCTTGACTCCCCCCATAGATTTGTGCCTTTTCGAGGGGGGAGTTTCTCCTTTATGTTTCGATACGGTATCGCAAAAATGACATACGAGTACGTCAACACATAACTGAACCTTCGAAAGCCCTCGATTGCGATGGATGAACGCTCAGCACCGCTTCCAGTGGTATTTACAGGAAATACACATGTGTAGCATTTGTCTTGCACATCCATTACATATTCCAATACACTCCCCAGATACATTATCCACGTTTTGGGGGAGGGGCACTAGACTTCGTCCCCCCCCCCCCCAGTTTTCAATTGTGTATATTGGAGGTGTATTGGGAAGTCTATCTCACGGAAGATGGAACTGATGCAAATGTGTATCCATCAAAAGTGTACACTTTTGACCAGACACACATTACACTCCCCGCTGCACCCGCCCAATACAA
>SZWC01003647.1:91774-105972 GCA_023375785.1 Penium margaritaceum | reverse complement strand
CTGGGTGACGTCATCAGTGGCTGACAAGTAGAGAAGTTGATGACATGACGTCACCCGCTGCACCTGTGGCTGCCGTGCACAGGAAACTGCAGCCTTCGAAGAACGGGGTTGACGTGCGGACCCACTGCCACGTCAGCAGCACGCACGCGCCTCGCCAGCCACGGGCGCAGCAGCAGAAGCAGGGTCATGGCGAGCAACAGGGTAATTGCGACGGCAATGTGCTGCTGTTGCTGCTGCTTCAGAGAAGCAACTCCGTCTCCAGCCTCTGCGCCGCTCGTACTCGCGTCAGCAGCAGCGTCGGCGGCGGCGGCACAGACACCGGCGGCGAGAGTGCCCAGGAGCGCGACCATCGCCCCTGCATGCACAAATCTGCTGGTGCTGTGAATAGCCAGCATTGCTAACGAGGTCTTCTTCCAGGCTACTTTTTAACTCGTTTTTCCGCGAATGTGCTCCGCCAATCTCTTCGCCGCGCGAATCCTGGCCACACAGCGGCTCGAGTGGCGTCAGTGTCGAGTACGGACTGCGAAATTCCTTCCACAGTGGAAGCAGCAGCGGCACTGGCCACATGACAAGAGAGGGCCGCAGAGGCATCACCAGTTGCTGCTCCTGCTGCTTCTGGCGACTGCCGCAGAGGGAGCGATGGTACCGGAGGGAGGGAATCTGGCAGCCTCAAGATTCCCCTCCTGCCTCAAAGCTCTTGTCCACATGGCAAAACGGCTCGCAGTCTTGGACTGAAGTTCGTTACAAGTTGAAGTCGAACAATACCCAACATCCTTTTTGGATTACGAAGTAATACCTTGACTTGTAGAAGTATGGCAATTTGCAGCGTGCGAGCAGGACAGGGTTTTTGTACTATTCAGACGGTCATGGACATGGAGGGCCACTCAACGAACAAAATTTCCTGTTCATCGTTTTTTCGGAATCATTGGTCATGGAAAGACAGAGGATCTAAACATGCCAAGGCACATCCCACTCAGCAAATGTTATGTCAAGCGGAATGTGGATGATTCACAAGGATGAGATGCTGGAAAGAAACAAAAATCGAATACTTGAATACAATTAAAATTATTTTTTTTAATAATATTAATTAATAATTGTTATTGTGCTTCTATGACAAATTTCAAGTGAGTCAAGCATATATGTATACAATGCCGACAATGGGAATAAGGCATATGTTGGGTCCTCGGCCGTCGGGCCGGGCGACACATGCGAGGTTGCACCGTGATTGGCTGATTAGAGAATCTCCGCCTAGAATTCGGGGGGCTTCGAGAACATCAAGGCGGAATTTCATAGAGCTCCAACGTCATCGAGAAGTCAACCGAATAACATTGAAGCATTGATGTAGTTCGCAACAATATTCTCCACCGTTCTAGAATGTGGTCGAATTTTTCAAAATAAAATAGAAAAAAACAGGGAGGTTGGGGGATGTGGCTAAAATGCCCTCAGTCGATAAACGTAAAAGTCTTCAGGTCGTTGCAAGGTGGGCTACAAATGTAACAACAGAAATGCCCAAGATGCTTATTAAATGGACTCGTTAATGTCAGAAACATAACACACCTCTCTTTTGGCCACGACATTCCGACTTGTTAGCAAGCGTAGGCCGGTGACGACACCGGTAACAATCAATTAGGTGGTCAACATCTCAAAGGTTGTTATAAGGCTCCCAACTATTGTGTACGGTGTTGTAGCCATGCCCCTTGACCAGTTACTTGATCATTTTTCCATGGCGTCAATATTCGAAGACATCTTCAACTACGTACTTCATATCCCTGCCCACTAGCACGGGAGGTGCAAGTGTGTCGTTTCCCTCGGAGATGTTTGTGTTCGGTTCCCCCTAGTACTTGAGTTTGCTACAGTGAAAAAAAGGATGAATCTCCATGCTATCATGCAGGCGAAGTTGAGGGACAAGAGGCTTGCATTCACTTGATCTTGAAAAGTGCCAACCACAGGGGATTGAGCTTCGTAAAGTCCTGCCCTCAACATTTGATATTCCCCAAGCCAAGGACACGATCGCCAGCCCCAAACACATCATTGCTGCGATGTTGGTCAACTAATTGCTTCATAGCTGCTTGTGTTCTTGCATGGGTCTGCAATGTTTCCGCCCAAATGCTTGAGAAATTCCTATGGTGGATGTCAACTGTGGGGATGTTGCTCTAGCTTTGTAATCCAGACAGTGTGGTGAGAAGTTCGCCATACAACACTTCAAAAGGAATTTTTCCAGTTGGAAGTGGTGGGGTTATATGCGAGCTTGGCGGCCGGCGGTTTGGATGTCCAATCGGTTCTGTGCGGCATGCGTAATGTGCGTAGAAGCTGGAGGAGCATCTGATTCGTACACTCCAATTTCTCTTCTGGAAGCTAGTGGAACACTGTCGATAGCTGGATCCGACCGCCGCGACGTGCCATCAATTCATGCCAACAACAGATAGGGAAGCAGCTGTCTGTGTCACTGATGATGGTGTGTGGGACACCTTGAAGTCATACAATCTAGTTTGGAAACCAGTGTACTGTTTCTATTGCAGTGATGGTGGTCATCGTTCCGATGAAGTGTGAATTTTCTTAAAACCTCTCCACCACGACGAGGATGGCGTCGTAACCCTTAGGGGTGCCGGGCAATCCCGTTAGAAATTTCATGTTGATGTCGACTGACGGCTCCACTAGAGCAAGAATGGGTTGGAGAGCAGACCAGTTGGCCCCGAGCGATGAGTTTTTTTTCTCTCTTACAGGTGTTGCACACTTTGCAAAAATTTGACACGTCGGTTTGCATCTTGTCCCTCTAGTAGTATTGTGCAAACTTCTTGATCGTTTTATCCTCGCCAAAGTGTCCACCTGGACCGGTGTCATGGAATTCCTCCAATAGCATTCTCCGTAGCTCCTTCTTTGGTGGAATGATAGCCTGAAAAGTGAATCGACGTCGATAGTAGGGGTCGTTGAACTAGAACTTGGTCTTGTTGTACCCACGGTCCTCCTTGTAACCCTTCGCGAATAGCCTCGGGAGGTAAGGGTCTCGTTCGACGAGCAACACATTGATCTTGGCTATCAAATATGGGCGCCAAGCTAGAGAATTTTGTTGGATTAGTCGGTACTCGATGTTGTAGTTGAATTTGAACTCAAGGAACTCCATCCATGGAGCCTGTCAATGACTTAGACTTGGCTGAGTCTTGAGACATTTTGGGACATGATGGCTGGTGCGGACGATGCATCGTCGGTATTCCAAGTAACACAGCCATGTCTTGAACGGGTGCACAAATACGAGTATTTCTTTCTTGTGCAGGGCATAATTTTGTTACGGCCCGCCTACTTCTCTTGTCAAACACACGATCGGTTGTTCTCCACCGCTTTTGTCTTAGAGTAGAACGACTCCGATGCCTCGATCGAGCGCGTCAGTGCCTATGATGTAGTCCACCATTGGATATACCAACTGTAAGGTTAGTGCCAAGGTCAGAGCATCTCTCAAAGGATTGAACGCTTCTTTTGTGTTATCTACACAGTTCCACTCGATGGTTTTCGAGTGAGATTCGAGAGAGGCACAGAATCTCGAGCGTAGTCCTTTTTGAATCAACGGTAGTAGTTGTAGAAGCCCAAAAATTCTAAGACATCAAGAACATTTGTGGACGTCGGCCAGTGAACATTTGTCTACCATTGACCTTTTTTCGGTCAATGGTGATCCGTCCGTCGCTGATCATGTGGCTCAAAAACGAGATATAATGGTGAACAAATTCACACTTTTAGAGTTCTCTGAAAACTTTGCCTCTTTGTAAAAGTAAGGGGAGGGCCAGTTTGGCCACCCTCCTTGCAGTTGTGTGGGATGGTTGGACACCACCCCTCGCCATTCTGAGGGCTAGCTGGCGTCCACCTCTTTGCTGGCTGCTGGCCGAGTGGACTGCCAGTAACCAGTCAAGTGACCGGCCAGCCGTCCACCTTCTGGACGCCGATCGAGCCGGTTACTCAATTGGCGGCAAGGAGGCCGCAAGGCCTTGAGGGTTGAGGCTTGTGGCCTCGAGCCCTCATCCTCACCCTCTCCTCCCTGCCTCCTCAAGTGAGCAAGGCAACTGATAGAGAGCGAGGGAGTGAAGTACGAGAGAATGGAAAGTGCCGGTGCGAAATCGCCGAACGTCCCTCATATGCGACGATTTTGCACAGTCGCATCATGAAAGAAACTTAAGTTTTTATGAAATTTGAGTTTTTTTAAAGCAAAAACTCATACAAACTCATGAGTTTGAGAGAAGATGCCTCTCGACTTGGACCCAGAATGAGGGGGTGAGGTTGACATCGAACTGGGCGTCCGAAGGCTTGAAATGTTTGAGTCTCCCTGCACAGGTTGTTGATGAAGAATGCCCCAAAGAGTGACGCAGAGGCAAACATCCCTCAATCGAGCTCTGGTTGTCATTGCGCGAACTCTAATGACGACTTCTGTACAGGAGCTACAGAGTTGACATGCTATAGTGGTTTTCAGAGCAGGATGACCCTTGCAGCGGCTACGTGACATATGAAACCCCGCGAGAAACCCTAACAGCAACAAAAATGACATAAGGGAACACAAGCCTCAACCGTTTTAAGTACCATAAAGGGCACTGGAAAGCTCTTGAGGACTTCTTTTATTTGTTCCAGCTCTTGTAGTATTCTTTTTTCTTTTCCTTGAGGGCTACTTGGATTTTTGTGGGACGAGGTGGGGAGTGTCCACCCTCAAAACCACTCCCTCATTTTCAAGGTTCCCTCTCCCCTCCTTCAACAGAGAAATTGGGACGGTGCTTATTTTAAAGACTTTGGCCTCTTACTACCTGAGAGAAATGGAATTAGGAGGAAAGAAACACTTGGGGATTTTTTGGAAGCTTCCCCATCGTTGTGGGGCACAACGGAGACATCTCCATGGAGATAAAACATGTGCCAAGAGGAGGCCAAGGAAGACATGAATATGAGAATAGAAGACGAGGAGTGATGGAACAGTATGTGAGGATGCAAACTAAATGTTTGATCTGATCTCCCTCCCATCCACCTCACTTACTGAGTGGCGCTCAAATCCTTGTCTTCTCTTTGTTTTAGTGTTGGTTTTGTTATCTTGGTTTTCTAGCTTGCCTACTTGTGTGAGTCATGGCTTAGCTTGAATCCACATGATTGTGCCAACTGTGGCGGCGTAGAAAGATAGTACTTCCCTACCATGGATTTTGTTTGACCTTGGCAGCGTAGAAAGATTGTTTTTTCGTACCACGTGATTGTGCTGACAGTGGTAGCCTAAAAAAAAGAGAAATAAACTTTATAGTTACCTCACCGATCATGAGAGTAAGGAGACTTGGAAGGAGACACCTCCACGAGGTTGTGGGGTGACTCGCAAAATGGCATTTACGTGCTAGTTGCATGGATGAAAGAATGGCAAGTGCCAAAATCTCCAAGAGCAACAAGGACAAGGTGGCGACGACCTCACTTAACGTCCTCTACATACTCCAAACTCTAGGAGCCACCACCGCAAGCACAGTTGCCTAATTCACAGTAACCGTAGCACCAAAGATAATCCGCACTAAACTTGGCGACACCAAGAAGCATGCAGAAGCTAAAAAAGTACTTAATGAGCACGTCGTCGTGTACGTGGGTGACTCCCACGTGATGGATGATATGTTTGAGGAGGACTACCCGCGCGTGGATTTCAACAAAGAGCACGACATCAACCATGGCAACGGCGTCACACACTGCAATCATCACCATCTTTGTGTGGTGAACTCAACCCGATCGTTCAAAAGGGGCAAGACGCTTGCCGGTTTGCCTCAGCTACCAATGACAAGGAAGTTATTGACAACAGGGAGGCTGCTGACAACAAGGTGCCAAAGTAGCCATGTGGGAGGTTCCCGCAAGCACGAGCCGGATGCCATCACTGCGAAGGTAATTCACGACAATCGCCAGAGGCTTGCTAAGTTCATTGCCGATGCAGCGTGCTGACTCATGATCACGACCAACGGTGGAGGTGTGACAGCACCTAGAGGAGCAGGGGAGGACCCCCCTTCTTACGATGTGGCTGCGATGGGGCACACCCACACCCATTTGAGTGTTGTCCCTGAAAACAACTTCCTTTGGAAGGTTGGACTCCTCGGAGGCATGTACGCAAACCGTACCCTCTTACAATGGGTAAAGGTACTCCAACGACACGAGGCCCTTGAGGCTCTCACCGACGCTCTTACAACATCAAAGCTGAACTTCACATTCCCCAACTTGCTGGCCCACATTTGGCACAGCATCACGGACCTCGACTGTCATCGACAATTACAGCTTTTGGCCATTCACGAGGCAACCCATCGACGTGACGACCTCAACAAGGCATGTCAAAGCATGTCCTAGGTGCGGGTGCAAGAGTGATCGCAATATGTCGCAAGTTTTTATGCCACTACCTGTGGCAATGAGGGCTTGCCTATGCCGACAAATTTGGGGCTGATCATGAACACGTCTCTCCTCCAAAATATGGAGATATCTTGAAAGGACATGAAGCAGACTAATTCACAAAATCTCATGGAGCGGAACCTGCTTGTCCACAAGGTGCCACTCGATTAGTGAGGCAACCTTTCCACGACGGGACTTGAGGACAAGCTCTTTAAGTACATTGTTAAGGAGTGGGACATGCAACCAAGAGTACACACCGGTTCCGAATCGTGATTCTCAAGAAAAAAACTAGAACCGTTATTTGGATTCTAGCTCAGAATCATAACTGCAATTCCAGTACTAAAATCGTGATTCCTGAAATAATCGCAATTCCTCACGGTCATCATGAACATGTTAGGGTCTACCACCAGCAACAATAACAGCATGTCAATGTCATACACTGACTATACCACCATGCATTTTTGCTTCATTTCATTTTCTAATAGACCATGTTTAAGGGTTCCTCCACTTACAGTCACACATGTATCAAGGAACATGTCAATTTTTAATTTGGCAGTTCTTGTACTCATCTGAAACATGTCATGTATTCAGTTCACATTACCATGAAGTGGGATCTGATGTCTAAGGCATACAATTGATCTGCATTGGTCATTCGACTGAATGACCAATGCAGTCCACTGTGCATGAACTTACATGTTTGAAGAAGCATGATGTGTGGTCATTGTCATTCTGAACCATTACAATCCCAGTCCAATGTTTATCATAACATTGCCATGAAAATCTAAACAACATGAGTACAATGCACATCTCATTCTTGACATTGCCATGAAAATCTGGAACATGATGAAAACCATGACATTGAATCCAAGTATGAAACATAACGTTTGAGAGGAGAGCAACTGAGTTTGAAACATACCATTGCAAAGTATGACACAACCATGATGGTGCAATACTATTCTTACCAACGTCACCATCCTCATCATCATCGTCATCGTCACAATCCCCCCCCTCCAGTATCCATCCCCTTATCCTCCTCCTCCATGTAAAACAGCCAAAACCCCTCAAACTCCTTGGTAGCCTCTCCCACCAATGTGGTCGTCTCCCTCCGTCGCAGCTCGTTGACTTGTCCCTCCTCCTTTCTTAGTTTGGGGGCAACGTTGCTATGGCGGTCGATGGGGAACTTGAGGAGGATCCTCTCTTTGATCCATGAATTCATCATGTGGGGTTTTTCCATGTTCAAGTTGTTCAGTGAATGGCGGAAGTCGGTGATGACATGGTAGCCCAGCAAAAATAGCCGCTCTGATGGTGTTCATGTCGTTGGACCTGCGAACAACTCCATTGCTACAAGGAAGAGTGTGGAGAAGGTCTTCTACTTCTTCTTGTACTACAAGATGTTGCGATGTGACTCCTTCAGCAAGACCTTTGCCCACCTCTCCACCTCTCCTTCCAAACTGCTTGTTGATGCCTCTTCACATGCTATCGCTGGCACACGAGGGACAAACATTTCCCCTGTTGGAAGAGCTAAGTCTGCCTCAACTAGTTCTTCATCTTCATGTTGCTGCTGCAGCACACAGGGGCAAAGTTGTGACTGTTCAGCTGTTGGTGCTACACTACTGCTACACTCTGGTTGCCCTGGATGCTATCTGTAGGTGTACCCTTGCGGCAGCTACTTCTGCAGCTGCTGCTACTTCAGCTACATTTCGTGCTGACACCACCTTTGCATGGTACGGGCACAACAACTCCTACACCTTGACTTGCTGCTCGGCATCAGAGGCAATTCCTATTAGACGATGGGTTTTGTCGAAGTAGCGGAGGCGGAACTGAGGGTCTGCTCCTGTTACCAGCACATGTCGGTATGTGAGCAGGGCGGCGTACTTCTCCAACTTTGCCATGATTTTCCGAGGCCAGCACACATGTCGGCCAGCAGCTGCTCTTGCATGTCCAGCCAGCCTTGTGCACCCTGCTGCTTCCCCTTCTTCTCAGCGTTGATGGAACGCACCTACCATCCATGTGTCTTTGTGAGCATGATCTCAAAATCAGGAATGGCAAGGATGAGTATCAGGTACTTCGACCCACTGATGTTGTCAATGTAGGATTTGAACGGCTTTAGAATGAGGGTGCGCAACACAATAGTCCCCAAGTCATCATCGAAGGGATTCAGCAAGGTACCATCTCGGCTATACCCAGCCAGCCACGGCATGAGGACTTGGCTGAGGAACAACACTCGCCTGCACATGTCCAGCATTGATTTCCACCGAGTCTGCATGCCAAGGTCTAAGGACTGGTAATTTAGTCATGTAGTAGCGCACACAGATATGAGGAATCGCTCCCTTGGAGTGCCGTGTATTACAAAGGTTACAATCTGCCGGGCCTTAGAGATGACCGCAGACACATCGGGGAGGGACAGGAGATCATTGAAAACCAGGTTTATGATATGGCCGAGGCAGCGAATGTGCCTGGCCTTCTCAAAACCGCAGCCTGCTGGAATGATGTGGCGGTCAATCATAGCTTCATTCGTACTAGCATTGTCCAAAGTGATGTAGAACATGCAGTCCCGCAGCCCCCACCATTTCAAAGCTTCCAAAAAGACCTTAAACATGGTCAGTGCTGTGGGAGAATCTGGGACAGCCGGGAAGGACAATACCATGCTTTTTACCTTGAAGTCGGCCACCTAGTATGCCGTGATCCTGACGTACTTCATGTTTGCATCGTACTTCCAGCTATCTATCGTGAAGATGATGACAACCTCAGCAAGCAACCTGCGGAGTGTCTTTTGAAACACCACGGCTTATGTCATGATTCTGTGCGCGATGGTCATTCGACCAGGGAGCTTGGCAAAGGGGTTGCAGTGCTTGAAGACCGTGTCTAGCCAACATGGCTCCATTGATGAAACAACTCAATTTTTTTTCAACTACATGCTTCCATATGCAACACATGAGGTAACGCTTGTTGAAGGTGCTGCCTACCCCTGTCACCGCCCGCTCGATGACCATCACTCCACTTGTAGGATGTGCTTGAACGAATTCGACACCGGCAGTTACAGCATTCACAGTCGTGGATTGTAGTGCAAAAGCCAACTCCATCTCCTTCAACTATCCAAAGAGCTTCCTGTGGCTATGCTGAAGGTGTTTGCGTACGGCAGAGGTGTTTCCCTTCTTGTAGTTGTAGTCCTTCCCACATGTCTGGCAGGTTTCTCATTTAGGATCAGACTGTTGGTTCTTGAAAAATTTCCATATGACCGCCTTGTACTGCTTCCTCTTGTCGCCTGCTGCTGTGCCATCCTTGCCTTCTGATTTTTCATCATTGTCTGAATCAAGAGGTGGAGGTGGAGGTCGTGTCTCATCCTCTTCAGCCATGGCAGCTGTTGGGTGGTCGTTGAGACTTAGAGTGACAAGAAGTTCCCGTCAAGCTAAGTCACTCACCGTGCGAGTGAACATTGCATCAATCGTCTAAGGCACTTTGGAGGTGCATTACTCCATAGCCAATTGCTTAGCGAAGAACAAGCGTTTGGCAGCTCGTCTGTTAATTCATGTCCAACATTAGTGAAAAACCTAATGCAACCATGTCCGAGGTGCCCAGTCAGCAATATAAAACTCATGCGGACAACATTTGCCACATTACAGGAAAAACCAACGTTATCCTAGGAATGTGCACAGCTGTACTATCAAAGAATCCTTAGCGAGGATCCTTCATGAATATTTATGAGCAACTTCCTCCAAGTGGAAGCTATGCTTCCACTTGAGGAAGCTGTGCTTAGGCCTCCTACGATAGGAGATGACTTGGCGGTCATGTGCTAAGTTTGAAACAGGTTCAATGACAAAAACCTATAGTACCATTTGTGGCTTGTGTTCAATGCATGTGTGTACCTCGGACAACACCCATGAAGCATGTGCCTCGTGGAGCATGACAATCAGCTGAGCCATCATTGAAAAAAAAGTACACCCAGCGTGAGGAGGCGTAGCGCGCTTTCCACAAGATCAAAGACTTTGGACAGCTCGGTAGCTCGCTCGATGCCTACCTGAGTGATTTCATCTCACTCATGGAGGCAGCCAAAAGCTTTACAGAGGGAAATAGGACTAAGACCTTCAAGTACCCCAAGTGTTTGTTGCTGGAGTACTTGCATGATGGTCTTGCCAGCAAGAAGTTGAAGGAAAAGACCATCACGATGGCAACCAACCAGGCTTGGACAAGTTGGAGGGAACTGCGCGGTTACATGAGTGAAGTGTGTTTGACAATCAGAAGTACTACTCAGATGCACGGCTAAACTCGTGTACACAACAAGGCCAAAACATGCGCATGGAAGCTATAGGGGTTGGTGGATTTGCTAGACAGTGAGGTGGGGTCAAGGACAAGCAACCTTCAAATACTCCAGCAAAAAAGGTTGGTGGGCACAAGACCCCCAACCATAAGCACAGTTGAGACAACATGGAGCTGCAGGCAGCGCGTAAGCATCACAACACAACTTCCATGATCGACTCTATCACAACTGCATGCAATGTGGTAACCTTGGGGCTCAATGCCATGAGGTTTCTGGCGGTGGGCAAAGGCCGCGGCGTTGGATACATGTGGGACACCTCGTCGAAATGGTGAAGCAGGAGGCCGTGGACAAGGCCACCGCGGCAGCAACAATCCTGGTTATGGTAACGGACATGGCCGTGGTGCGGTTTTTCCCCATCCCTGAGTGATGTTAGTGGGGACCACTAAGGTGTAAGACTGGATCAGGAATGTGAGTTCATGTCTTTCCGATGAGGATGTTAAAAAAACTGAGTTTATGATGAGTTCAAATTTCTTCGTTGTTTCCTCTACTCTTGTTGAACCTCATTCTACACTTGTTGATTGACATTTTCTATTAAACCTTGCATATCCGAACGACATGCATGATCAAACATGCTCAGTGGTGGCAAAACCAACCATTGTGCTAGAGTTATGTGACGTAGCGATTGAAGCAAACACTCTCAAATCGGTGAGTTCAATCACGTTGGCAGTACATTTGGTCGATGATTTCGATCTAGTCCAAGTCAAACACTCAAAGGTGCTAGCAAAGTTTACAGCTCTACACAAGATGTGGACACGAGTGGGTGAATCATGGAAGATGTAGCACCTGGTGTGCAGATTTTGTGTTCATCAAAAACTCGGCTTGTCGACGTCGAGCGTGTTCACTCGGGAGAGTGGAGATGATATGACAATGCAGTTAAAAGGGCATCTTGCTGGTACTCCCACGAATGTATTTGCTGATACTAGAGGGGGTGGCTCATTTGTTAGCCTTGGCTCGCACAAAGTTTCACGTTGAAGGTAGTCAACCCTCTTGACCCATTGGACGTGGTGCTAGGTGATCCATGGGTTAGCAAGAACAAGGCTATGATGTTCTTTGAATCAAATCACTTGATCATTCAAAAGGGATAGCTTCGTTTTGCGTTAATTTCATGTAGAGAATTGTCACCAAATCGACTAAAAGTCCATGCCATCTTGTGTGTGATATAGGTCATGTGACGTATTGGACAAGGTTGCTGATACATCTTGGTTGAGCTGCATGGAGGACGACGTCAAGGAAGACAGGCTACAAGAGATCAAAATTTTACTAGCGAAGTTCTTGGAGATGTTTCAATATCCATCCGTTGGGCTTCCACGAGAACAACACATGGGCCACATGATTCCGCTCAAATCAGAGGCGACTCCTCCGTTAAGACCCATGTACTACCTTAGTCCGGCAGAAAGGGGAGAGACCGAACACCAAATCAAAGAGTACCTCGTAAAGTGGCAGGTGGTTCTAAATAGCTTGTCTTACGGTACGCTCATCCTTTTTTTGAACAAAAAGAGTGGTGGTTTATGCATGTGCGTAGAGTACCAAGCGTTGAACTAGCTGACGGTGAAAAAATGATACCCCTTACCATGGGACTAAGGATACTCCTTACCACAGGACTGAAGAATAATTGAGGAACTGTTTGACCAACTCTAATAGGAAAGAGTCTTTTTCCCTTGGATTTTCCTCAAGGGACCATCAAATCTATTTCACAGAAGATGATGGGCCCAAAAAAGTGTTTCGAATGCACATGGGACACTATGAGTTCCGTGTTGTATGCTTCTGGCTAACAGACATCCCGACAACCTTCTCTAAATCTCAAGCAGAGATCCATGTGATCTATTAAGTATACCTCACCTCCACAACATCATTATTCCCTTCATATACTTCCAATTACTCTACCTCATTCTTTCCCTCCTCATGTTTACTATCTTGATCACTCTCAGACTCACTCAACAGCTCTGCCTCTTCATCCACAATCTCCCCATCATCCTCATTATCTTCCCACTTGGCGTCAAACTTTGTTGTTGCTGTTGCAAGCTCTGATGCAGCCCTCCGTCTTGTGTGGACATACTGCTCCTGGAGACGGACATAACAGTGCACGAGATGCTCATTAGTTGTGATGTTGAGGTGGTTTCTCCTAGTTGTTTTTATGAGCTCGTGTGTGGAGAATACACACTCAGAGTCAGAAGATGAGCAGGGTCCAGAAAGCACTTTGATTGCGATATATGGAAGCACACGCAAGTAAATCACATGCTTCATGTGCCACTCCAAAGCCATCATTTTCCTACACTCTGATTTGCCCTCTACAGGGAAAGATTGAGATTTATTCCGAGGTGTGATGAGAGGATTGGCCTCACGCATGACCTAGCCCTTCGATAAAGCACCAATCTGCTTCATGATATCATGGTGCTTTTCTTATGCAACCAAAGCATCAACCATGGTATCCCAACCCTGTACGGTGGTTGAGCATGTCGACAAGTCATGGCCAAAATGCTGGGGGTGCAGGTGCTTTGCTGCAGATACAAGGGGAGGCCATGTTCTTGGTCCAACGGTGCTCCAACAACCGATGAGCAAAGTTCACCTGTGCCTGTGGCACTTTATTTCCCTTCTTACCTTTCCTCATGCTCAGTCCTCTAATCTCCTCTATGCAGTCTAATCACCCTTTGTAAAACTCCCCAGGCCCACCACCAGGTCTTTCTGCAATGCTCAGCACCCACACCTCTGGCTCAAACAAGTCCCGGATCTGCTGCACCTGTACCCACAACAACTTTCTCCTAATAGTACTCCTCACCTCCCTCTTCCTGGACTTGAACCCTGCATCTCTCTTCAAACCAATTTACCTCCAGTTGTCACTGTTAAGCAAAGTACCCAAGTCTGTTATCACCTACAACAGCCGTTGCATCATGGACAAGACTAACGTAAACCTTGTGTCACATTGGTTCATCAGCACCTTACCAACTGTTCGTTCCTTCAGCTAAGTGTGGGGTACAACATTTCCCCCCCAGAAGGAGATGATTTCCTAACACCTTTCCATCAAGCTCACACCCCATGCACTCTTCCTAATGTGTTTTTTTAGAGGATCAACATTGTGAGGACAGTAGTCCTAGAGCAAAAGCTTCGGGTAGTTCAGAACAATCCTGAAATTTCCTCTTGTTAACAGCCTTGTTATCATAGATGATGAACAGAGCAATCTCACCTACAGCCTGGATATCAGCCTTTATCATTGAGGATGTGTGGTCTGAATCTTGGGTAAGACCAGTCGCATCTTAAGAGAGGATGTGGACGGACCCCATGGCATTCAAGACATGTCATCATAGATTGGTCTTACCTTTCCATTATACCACTAGTCCACGGCAAGCCTACCATTGTAGATGCTCCATACGTGTTTTAGAGGAGCATCAAGCTCTTCCAGTTCTTTTTCCAGCTCCAGGAGCAGTTCCTTTTCCACATTCTTCCAGCTTGGGAGCCAAAAACTGTTTTTGGTGTTCGTGTCACTTTTCTTAATGAATTCCAGCAACACAGGCTCACAACA
>SZWC01003647.1:80943-91394 GCA_023375785.1 Penium margaritaceum | reverse complement strand
GAGGGGGAGAGAGAGAGAGAGAGAGAGAGAGAGAGAGAGAGAGAGAGAGAGCTGGGAGAAGCATGGATGGCCATAAGCTTCGCAATGGAAAGCTGACAGTTCACATTGTTATCCTGGTATGTGTGTTCAACCATGGTGGACTGCCTGAATGAAATTGCCTTCGCTACATAAAACAGTGGGACCTCACCCTCAAATGTGGTAGTGCCTGGTTTTGTAAACATTGTTTTACCTTCCACCACCCATGCGGTGGATGATTCACGATTTACGGTGTCTGCAGTGGAGGCACCTGCACTACAACTCGCGGGAGCTGTGGAAGCCATGACGGGAGGGCGCCAGAGACTAAGTCTTTGGCACAGGCTGCTAAGAGGGCAGTCCTTTGTGATTCGCAGGGAGTAAGTCACAAAACTCCAAAACTGATTGCTCTCAATTGAGGGCAAGAATGACTAGAATCAGGGGATTCCTGGATCCTTACCCAACCCCTCTCCCCTACTGGATTGCAGGGCAAGTGAGCAATCCAACTGTTCAGATTAAGAAAAAAGGATAAAATAAAGGATGCAGGTTCATGCCCTCAGACATGAATGAAATGACCTTGTCATTTGGTGATGATGCATGGCCACACTGATTGTGGAAAAAATAACAAATTGTTGATCTTGGCTGGCTCCAAGCCGTTTGCACGAGGTTAAACTTCCCACTCTTTACTCAACCGGAGTCACCTGTCAGTCCCAGGTGCCCCCATGCGTGCTACATCACTGCCATGTAGCACCGATGTGCATCACTGTGCTGTTGTCATTGGAGAGGCCCTACAACAGACAATATGATTGATACTGACACATGATGCATTAAAATGAGCAGCTCACAAGAAGAAAAAGAAAGAGAAAATGAGTTCAATGTTGATACCAAGTCTTACTCAGATTCGCAAGAACAAATCTCCACAGACAAGACTGCACAAAACTGAATCCCAAGTGGCCTGACCTGCTTGTCATCAATGAGATAGAAAAATCTGTCATTTTCAAGCTCTTCTTTCCCGAAAGCATGTCCATTCATCAAGTCTTCAATTTCAACATACTCAAGTTATACCAAGACCCAAGTAAGAAGTTCCTTAGTAGGGAGATGTCCCAGCCACTGCCTGTGCAAGTAGATGAGAACATGGAGAATGTGACAGTGATCATCATCAGACACCAAAGATGGTACCGGCCTACACCCGGCATTGTCCCAAGATATTGGAACAAAAGAGGGAGGAAATTCTATGTTCCAGACATACATGAGTCCCTATCCTCACGAAGTGGGAATCTCTTTCCTTAAACTCATGGCCCACCGAGCGATGACTGTTGATTTCTTATACCATTGCATTAAGGTAATCTTGGTCAACTTCTCCAACTCTCAACATCCCATTCTAAAACTTCTTATGGATTTTTGCCATATCTTAAAATGGTCGACAGATTTATCATGATTTTTATCAACATCCCCACATTTCCTTGTCAACTTTGTGATGGTGCCAGACTTTTGTAAAGACGTATCTTGATATTCTCAAGAGCCCCTGACTTCTTCCCAAAGAAACAAAAAATGATGCCATCTCAAATGGGTGCTCTTTCCAGGCATCCAATAAATCAATTGCGTTGTTTTGTTGTTTTTAGACTTGAACGCATGCGCAAAATTATGTTGACGCATGCCATCAAAATACACTTGCTAAAAAAAATACTCAAGTGTCCTTTTTTTCCAAATCATGTCCTGACCTGCAACTTCTACATGTTAATCATCTGCGTTCTCCTACCCACGACCCTTCGTATCGGAGCGTCGCCATGCTGGAGGGGCAGCTGATGAACGCACTCCTATGTGAATACCTCGCACAAGTCTTCAGTGAATCTCTGATGCCTAGAAGTCCACAGGCCCCGCAATGAAAATGGTGAAAGTAGTGAGCACACCTGGCAATGATCAGCGGCAACAGAGTTTGGCAATGGACAGACATCAACACATGATCAGTAATAAATTCCAGGAAACAGTGGCAAAAAAAGATAGGCTATCTTGATTGCCTTGCTCGACCAATGACTCCTACGGCTAACCTGGTGATTCATGCAGCTAATCCCTTAATACCTCCATTACCCGCAACAACAACAACTGGAGCTACTACAGAAGGCACAAGTAAAGAATATGAACGTCCAAGTGTGCTAGGATCCATGAGCACTGAAGAGCTGGGAATATTATCTACTCAAAAAGCTCAATGCATTGATGGAGGAACTTTATGCCTACTGTAAAACTAGTAGGCTCATGAAGTAATGCTAAACAAGAGGAGCATCCAACCCTCAATTACAATCCAAAATCTTCCAGTCTTAGCTTTCAAGTTCAGAAGGACCAATGGTGCAGATGTGGCTGAGGAGTGTGGAGGTGTAATTTACTGCCACTAGAATCAATAATAATGGAAATAAAGTGACCTTACTGCCATGCTGTTCCATGGAAAAGTACTAGTTATTGGTCCAATTCGAAGGACATCCAAAATGAGTAGGATACTAACATATCTGGATCAACAGCTCATGATGTCAGCCTCACATCATCAGCCACAGGCATACAACCTCTCATGCCGGTCAGTCCAACATGGAATTCTCCATCGTAGGATTGGAACAACTTTGTGTGTGACGTTATTGTATGATTTGGAAATTGGACGAGTACTCTGATATACAATTCAAGCTACAAATATCTTGTCAGCAGCCTAGCACGGAAGTGTACATGTGGNTGACCTTACTGCCATGCTGTTCCATGGAAAAGTACTAGTTATTGGTCCAATTCGAAGGACATCCAAAATGAGTAGGATACTAACATATCTGGATCAACAGCTCATGATGTCAGCCTCACATCATCAGCCACAGGCATACAACCTCTCGTGCCGGTCAGTCCAACGTGGAATTCTCCATCGTAGGATTGGAACAACTTTGTGTGTGACGTTATTGAATGATTTGGAAAATTGAACGAGTACTCTGATGTACAATTCAAGCTACAAAGATCTCGTCAGCAGCCCAGCACGGCAGTGTACATGTGGTTGTTTTACATAATCACTACCGGTAGTAACGGCACCCCTGACAGGTTTTACTTTCATCAAGATTACCTAAAACATAAAATCCAGCGAGAAATGGCTACCATGAGGACCACCCTTTTGCGGATGATTTTTTTTGGTATGATTACATTATCTAACCGGGCTACCAGAGTTGACTGCAATTCTCAGATACAGGAATCCAATGGTTGGTAATCCTAATGTTGTAGACCTTAACAATGTGGTAGAATTTCACATCTGACAGAAACCTCCACTCGGATTGAGATCGATAGCTTCAATCAGTAGGATCAATGGCTGTGTTAGACCCACGATAGCTACTTTTTTCTTGTTAACAACGACCTAAGAAGTGGAGGAATTCATGGATAATACGAAAGGATTATGGAAACAACAAAGGGCAGGATTAGATGGCAAAGATCTTGTCTGGTCGGAAAGATCTATGTTGACCTGTTGCCCATCTGAACAGCTCACAACACCACAAGCATGGATTCATGAGATTTTTTGCTTAGACGTTTTGCAAAACGTCTAAGAATTTTTTTTTTCTTAGACGTTTTGCAAAACGTCTAAGCCAAAAACACCATTCTTAGACGTTTCGCAAAACTTCTAAGCAAGAAAGATCTATGTTGACCTGTTGCCCATTTTAACAGCTCACAACACCTCAAGCATGGATTCATGAGATTGCACAGTTTGACAAGGTGTACAAGAAAGAACAAGTGGTGATGATACTACAGGTGGCTTTGAGGTTTTGGAAGTTGCAAAATGGTACCAGCACTGCCGGATGGAGGGGCCTCTCACAGTTCTGTCAATAATGAAATGGTCGAAAAGCTAGGTTTTCAGACCAGAGTAGGGTTTTTTCAAGAACAACCCATTGATGGACGGTTGCGAATTCACTGGATCCAAGAACCACTCTGACTACAAATCAGAGTGGTGACTTCAATATCACCAACGGAGAATATTTCTCTACCGGAACAACCTACTAGTGGACTGCACAATTGGAGTGGTTAATTGTAACATGAACAGTAGAAGGAGAATCCTGCCTTTGATTGAGTGACCCATGATGAAACAGAAACTACAAGGAGTAGAGGTGGAAGCAGTAGAGAAAGCTTCAACAGCTACAACCGCACAACACATGCAACCAATCTTGCTAGATGTGGATGAAAAAACTGCAGCGAGGGACTCTCCAGTGGCTCATCCACAAGGAACCAGGCACAGAGAAATAAATTGTGGTAGCGGACAGAGCATAATCTTCAGCCTTTATGCCTTTGACATTGGCACCCTTTGCATCCCTACCAAAGGATGCTGAAGGGAGGTTCCATGAAAGCTTCCCATTACATTTCTCCTAAATGCAGCCAGTATTGACCTGGGCCTCTCGAACAGCGGTACATCGATGTGCACTGCGACACATCGATGTGATCCCTTGCCACCTCAGCCACAATGGAGCCCCAAGTGTGTGGGAGGGGAGGAGGGGGGGGAGGGGGGGAGTTTGGGGGTAGGCTATGATAACTCCCTGCCACTTTTGCTGAGGCTATGGCATCCTTTCACAGCATTGTGATATGCAACATTCCATGACTTCCTCACACATACATGATTTTCTGTGCTCACACATTCTACTGTGCATGTGCCAAGTGTGAGAGGGACTCACGTTTCATTCATACATACTTAAGTTTCCTCATCTGCATTTCTCAACTTCATTCTACTGAAAGATGTCACTCTAGCATTAAATTAAGTAGCTGAACAGCAAGTGTACTTTGTTCTACACATGATGCTGAAAAGAAAGGGAACCACAAGGGTCATGCAAGGGAGTTCAAATGGAAACAACCAACTTTGTTGTTCATGGTCAAAGAGCAATGGGCATCGAAGCCCACTAGCCATTAGAGTACCTAGAGCACTTACTGCATGTCTCATCGGCATGTGTGCTAGTCCCCACCCTAGCTACCTTCTTGGCAGCCAGCCCAGCATTCCCACCAGAACCCCTAGCACTTCCACTGCCACCCCCCCTCTTCCAAGTCCCTCTAGCTGCAGCATTTCCAGTTGCCCTGGTTTCTACACTCTTGCCTGCCCCCTTGTCCACAGGCTCTACATCCCCTTCCCCATCCTACTCATCCACACCCTCATCCTCAGCCCCATTCTCTCCCCCCCGTTCCTCATTGACGGCCTCTGCTCCCTCTGTTGCTGCTCATGTCCTGCTAGGCATCTGATGCTGCTGCCCCTGCCACTGCAAGTACCTCAACCTCTCCCCTTGTGCGCACGCTCCTGGAGTAAAATGACCCATCCTTTGGGTGGTCATGGACAATGGCGGGCTGCTGCTGCTCGTCCTCCAAATCATCATCCTTGCACTCCTCCTCCCTCTGTCCCTCCTCATCCTTCTCCTCCTCAGTCAGCTCATCAACTATCTTGCCATCATCTTCACTCTCAGACTCGTCTGGCTGTTTGAAGGAGGGATTGAGCCTGCGTCGGCTGCCATCTTTATTGTAGTGCTTCCTCAGCCTTAATTTCTCTTGAACGATCGTCTCCACCGTGCTTGCATGCAGCCTGTTCTGGCGGGTGGTGTGGATCAATTTGTGGGTGGAGAAGACACGCTCACAATCTAAGGAGGAGCACGGCTGGGTGAGAACTTTGATGGCATGTGCACGGAGGTTGGGCAGGTGGACGAGGTGTTGAGAGGCCCACCCATAGGGCTGCAGCATCTTGGTTAGCACCCTTGCAACATCAGCTCTTTCCTTGTCCGAGAGATACTTGGTGGCAATGGGAGTAACTTCCACAGTCACCCTCTGCAGCTGGAACGCCTCCAACCCCCAGACCAGCTCAAATGAGTGTTACTCCGACACCAGTGCCTCAACCACCTGCGCCCAGCTTTACACCATGTACACATTGGCACCAAGATCATTCCCACAGTGAGTGGGGTGCAAGTGCCATGGGATAGCAAACAAGGGGCACGACATATCCTTCGTCCAATGAGCGGAAAAATGATCCATGGCCAACTTCACGTGCTGTGCTGCAACACGTACTGATTTGCGTGCCTTGCCCACTGGCAGCGCTTTGAGGCCCTCCATGCAATCCAACAAGCCCTTGTAAACATCCCCAGCAGCACTACCTGGACGGTCTGGAAAGTGTAACACCGTGACAAGGGAAGCGAGCAGGTCACGCAGCTGCCTCACCCGGAGCCAACAAACTCTGCGCCAAAAATGTCTGTGCACATGCTTCTTCTGGTCCCTGAATGCCCCATCCCTCTGGGCACAGATGTTCTGGTGTTCACCAGCTTGAGCAGACAAGGGCGCATGTGTAGCAGCCTTTGCAGCACATTGTGCGCGGACACAAAGTGGGTGGAAGACTGTGGTAGAAAAATCCAGCCCCCAGACATATGATTCAACCAGTTGCAGGAAATTCCATTGTTCTTGAAAAAGTTCACCACCTTCTCAGCATGTGCCATGATTCCTACTCCAATCTCTGACTGCAAAGATCCTTTCTGACCAAATACACGTCATGGCCCAATAGCCCTGCCACAGCACAGATGGGTACTTACCTTTGAGGTTGCTTAAGGCCTTTTCGTTCACACTTGTGTTGTCGCAGCCGACACTGACTACGTTCTGCACGCCGAAAGCCTCAATACCTGCTTCAATAATCTTGGCGATGTGCTTAGCGTTGCAGGTGAGGCTGCTAGCATCACGGCTGAATATGTGGTATGCAACCTTTGCGTTCATGGCCATGCAGATGTAGATAGGCCTCTGCTGGACGTCCGCCCACTCGTCCAATGCGAGTTTCACGCCGTAGGCGGTCCAGGTATGCTTCAGGGCTGCGTCCAGTTCTTGCAGCTTCCGGTCCAGCCGCAGAAGTGTCTCGCCCATAACACTACCAAGAACAGTGCTCACCACCTCGTTCAGCAGGTTCATATAGCAGAAACTGACGGGAAGTGCACCCCCGGCCATGAGCTTCAAAATCTCCATCTGGTATGCTGAGTTGGAAGCTGTGTCACAATGAGGCTGCACGCTAGTCTGCACAAGGTTGCTGGTGGTCAGAGTGGCACGGATGGCGGCAAACACTGGTGGTTGCTGCTGCTGCTGCTCTTTTGCCTCGTGTGGAGTTTCCATGGCTGGTACCAGAAGCCCAAGGTCGTCATCATCATCGTCCAGAGTCAGTCTAGCCCTCTCAAGAGCAGCTGCTTGCTGGCGTTCCAAAAAAAGACGGCCCCAAGCCACAGGCTTGGAGCTAGTGCCCCAATTGCTTCCCTGACCATTGTACGGGCGGCCATCCACTGGCGTCCATCTAGCAAGTGGACATGGTTTTCTCTCAAGGCTGAGAGCATCTCGTGCAAGAAGCGGCGGATGCTCATAGAACTGAACGTTGGCGCCAGGCTCACCAAAATGACCGCGGATGCCGTCACATGTCCCACTGAGGGCTACACCATATGAGCCACAGTGGAAGCCTGGCTTCTTGGTGCACGTCGGGGCTTGTAGGCAGTGGGACGAGAGAGCAAGAGTGAGAAATTCCACTTGAAGCTGGCGCACCGGGGCTGGAATATATTCTGGTGCCACTGGGAGTTGAGAGGAGGAGGCACCTCCAGATGACTCGGTATGACCTGATGCCCATGGCCAAGCTTGAAGTGGATGTGGGTAGAGCTACCCAGTGCCTAGGAGCATGGTGGAGGTGCTCCTATGCCGCAAGGCCAAGGTGGCCTTACTCCACTAAGCCTAAGTGCTGGTGCCCACCAACAAAGACATCCTATGCACCTAACTGAATGAGTTGGAGCGTCAACTGGTTGTGGACTATTGCTACACGCAACTGAGCCCACAAGGGTATCGATGGGAAGGGGGGGGGAGTGGGGGAGGGAGGATTGCATGTGCAGTTTGAATCTACGAGGAATACTTTTTCCAACAAAGTACAGGTGGATGGGCTGCATGAATTCATCATTCAAAACTGCAAGTTTTCCACCATGGCTGATTTCAATGGACAGGAAAACAGGCCAGATTGCATGCACTTTTCATTGACCTCCCATTGGTCATGTTACCCCCTCCAAGTGTCCACCTCACATGATGCTTGATTTCTCCAATGCAAGCATCATATGAGGTGGAAAGATACTACTGATATTGTACTATGTTATGTTTGAGCCGGGTATCTCCCCCCAAACACTTGGTCACCTGCTGGAATCCTCGCTCTGGCCGGTTCATGTCCGCGGGCCATATCAATGCCCCATCGAGGTGGTCCGTGGTGGCGTGGACGGTGTTATCCCATCACATTGGACCTCAAGGTCATTACTCCATGCAGCGTCGACCATCCAGTTGACCCAGATTTACTCAGCAGACCAAGAGACGTGGGGACCTATCATATGAGTAACAACAAGTTGACCACGCTAAAACGACAGCTTGACGAGATGCTCGGTCAGAGCTTCATATTCCAGTCCACTTCGCCAAACAGATTTCCAGTTCCTTTTCACAAATGGTCACCGGTATAATGCAAATGTTTGTGGACTACCAAATGTTGAGCAACATTGTTGCGAAGAATCGCTACCATCTTCCGTTAGCCAAGGAACTTTCTAACCAATTCCTAGTAGCACAAAGTTTCAACAATATTGACCTTTGGAGGAGCTATCATCAGATTTGTGTTTCTAATAATGACATTGAGAAGATGGCTCTTTCTACGGGATCCTTGAGTTCACGGTTATGTCATTTGGACCCACAGTGTCCATGTGACATTTATGGCGGCAATGAATAACATATCATGGCTGTACCTCAATGATTTTTTCAGGCCCTCAACTATGTGAAGAATAGTGGCATAGTGTTGCTGAGTCTTAGGAGTGTAGCCTTTAATAGGCTACAACAACTACAGCTGGCATCTTCAGGGTTGTAGCCCTAAAACTAGTGGCATGGTTTGGCTATAATGAGCAGTGACTGGCCAAATTGGACATATGTTACTGAAAATGATGAAAAAATCATACCGTGTGTGTGTCAACGGTGACAAATCACAGCACAAGTCAGATAGAAACAAAAGTGTATGCATGCTAAGAATTGGCTAGTGAGTATCAAAACCTTTGAGATATGTAGAGGCACAGTGCAAGTGTCAAGTGCAATTGCCGGCCAAAGTGGGTGGATGTTACTGACCATGACCACAACACTACACCATGTCTGGTTAACTTTTTCAAGTCTTAGCATGATTCAGAAGTGGTCAGGGGGGCTATCAGAGTGCATGCATACTAGGAATGGACTAGCAAGTAAGAAGAATTCTGAAACCAGTGGCGCTGTGCAGCTATCATGCACAATGTCCAGCCAAAGTGGACAGATGTCACTGACCATGACCACAACATTGCACGGGTGGTGTCTGTGGTCGGATTCAACAAGTCACATCATTTATGACCAGTCACCCCTAAGAAATACACTGACGTTACTGTGTACATTAGAAGTGCATAGGCATAGGAAGGTGGTAAGAAACTTACCACCTTTATGGACAAAGCTTTTCATGATTCCTGACAAGAAAACATAAAATCTATCTTTTGATTATCATGGAATACTAAGGTTCAAGGAAGTAACATTGAAATATGATAACCAGAGAAGAGTTTCCACAGAGCTTAACAGATTGTATGAAGTTATTGACATAATATGTGCTCTACAATGGGAATGGTTACGTTTGTCTTTTTTCTTTGATATCCAAAATAGGATCGAAGTTGTAGGTCACCTAGAGACAGCTTATGCTCGCTGTTTTCTCTGAAACATTTTTCATGTTCTCGCACATCCGTCGCGAGGCTAGAATCGAGAGCATCTGTCCAAATGTAGCTGAATATACGTCAATTTCAGGAAGAAAAGGTTCTGTTCAGGGTATCTGAAAGTATGGTTTTCCATTATTACATAAACTGCATTCAATCACAACACACATCAATAGACGCTCTCTGCTCATAGACACGCTTTGTTTTTTTGTTTATTTTTTCCCTCTCTCTCTCTCTCTCTCTCTCTCTCTCTCTCTCTCTCTCTCTCTCTCTCTCTCTCTCTCTCTCTCTCTCAAACACACTCTTTGTTTTCCGGATTTGTTGAAGAAACTGATGAAAATTTTGAAGAACCCTTTGTCAAAGGATAAGAGTATGCAACTTGGCACTCAAAAGCTACGTTAAATTGCAGCATCGACCTCAGAATGGAGAGGATACCGTCGATGAAGTCCGACGCAAAGTGAAAACCACCGCTTGAACACCGGTTGCAACGAGACATAATTACCAAATGCGTACAATCAATGTTGCGAGCGGTCTATGTCACGCTGCATGCGGGATGAGAAAGATATCATACCAATAAAATATCTCAAAAGCAAACACGTGCCAGGTTAATATCGAAGAACAAAACCTCGCTTTTCCTGTCAGAGCTGGATCGGTGAGTGTCCTCGTCATTCCAGGCGGTGTTCACTGGTGAACATTTCTCTCGCTAAATCCATACTT
>SZWC01003647.1:65102-80793 GCA_023375785.1 Penium margaritaceum | reverse complement strand
CCCCCCCCCCCCACAAGCAATTTCCAGTATGGTGAATGTATCTGACAGTGTATTGGGTAGCTTCAAATGGAAGTTCACAAATGTATTTCGAAAGAGAACTTTTCTTGGAACCAAACCATAATGCACACTTGTGTATGTGCTTTGTGATCACCCAGATACATCAGTCAATACACTTCCCTGACATAATAAGCAGGGGGATGGGGGGGGAGGCTGGTTGTCGCTTGCCTATGCTATCGTGCCACGCATTAAAATTGATTTCGTACAGGTGCCGTTCACCTCACCAAGACGATTTCGAACATCACGAACACTCACAGCATAAACGGGTTTGTGTCAAGTTCGCTATGTCAACTTCGACATGCTTATTCCGTCTATGTCAACACATCAATGCGCGAAGCAAGAACGAGCGTTCATTTATTATTGTTCACCAGTGTACACATTTCTCTCGTTTCTCATACTTCAGGAAGTTCACATTCCAATACATTCGCCTAATACACTTGCACTGTTTGGGGGAGGGGGGGATCAGACGAAGTCCAACTGATGTCTGTCGAGCCCCCACCCCAAAATGCCGAAAGTGTATTAGGCGAATGTATGTGGAAGTGAATAGGAGGGGGGTGAACTACTATACACAAATGTATTTGACTGAGAGAGGTTACGAAGAAACCAGATATCGGTATTCTTGCACATACAATTGTGAGCTTTCAGAAATCCCCTCCGTATACACAGTCCAATACACTCACCCAATACATTCTGGGGGATGGGGGGGGGAGGGGGGGGGGCAGACTTCGCTAGGTGAAACAGATGCACGAATGCAACAATCAGCACCCGACGAGAGCGAAATCTGTTGGGTGCAGCAATTGTTTCTGAACAACGTTAAGACACTAAGTATGCCAAAAGTTCACACAGACCTAGAATGGACCTTCTTGTTATGGTAGTCATCTTAAAAATAAATCATAAGATTCTTCACATACTCCAGTTCCATAATCTGGGTATTGCCTGATTGTAGAAAAAAAGTAAAAAACAGAATTCTTCTATGCACCTTAACATCATTGAACCTTCCTACTTCTGCATATGTCAATACACTCTTCAGACAGTGTAAAAAACGAACCTGAATTAGGGAGGATTCATTGAAAAGCACAGATGTATTCAATGTATAACATATGTACACTGAAATATAAGTGAACAAAAGAATGCGTTCATACACCATACCTTCCTAGAATCTTCCTATCCACGCATATGTTAATACACACAAAAATCAGTGTATAAAAAGCGCATGATTAACCATACTTCAGTCACATCACGAGTCAGAAATGGTCAAAGGGGGCAATCAAAGTGCATGCAAAATAGGCATAGGATGTTAAGTATAGAAACCTTGAAAACCATAGCGGCAGATTGAGGCTATCATCCGCATTGTCTGGGCAAAGTGGGAATATGACCATGACCATGACCATGGCAACAACATGATGCCATGTGTAGTGAACTGTAACAGCTCATTGCATGATTCAGGAATGGTTGGGGCAAGCCACGAAAGTACAGGTATAACATGCAAGGGATAACAAGCATCAACAGATCAAAAGACGAGCGGTACGGTGCGGTTATCTAATGTAGTAACCAGGCAAAGTGGGCAGATGTCATTTACAATGACAAGTTTCACAAAACATTTCATGAGTCATAAATGGTGAGAGGGGGAAACAAAATGTTGTCTACATTGAGAATATGCTATTTTACATGAAGATATTCAGATGCTTGTGGCAAATCGTGGCTTTTGTGCACCATGCCCAACCATAGGACGTATGTGTCACTTACCATGACCGCACCAATACGCCATGTGTGGTGAATGGCTGTTCACCCTTGACCAGTCATTGCAAAGTGATGGCATGGTCAGAGGAAAAGCCAGATTTTAGGCACACTAGGTACCAACAAGTGCGTATAAATACCTGAAAAAACTAGTGGCACGGTGCGGCAATCATGTGCAATGACTGGTCAAAGTGGTTACATGTCAGATTATGACCACAACACAACACCACGTGTGCTGAACCTTGACAGATCATAGCGCAAGTCAGAAATACAAGAGGGGAAAGAAAAAGGGAACATATACTAGAAAGTATCAAGATGGACCAGCAATTCTGTACGAAAAGAGAACTAGTGAAATGGTGTGGCTATCATGCACAAATGACCAGCGAAAGTGGGCATATATAAATGATGATTATCACAACATTGACCCATGTGTGGTCAACTTTGAGAAATCATAGCACGAGTCAGAAACAGTATTACGGGGAAAACAAAGTGCAGGCATAACAACATAGTGCCACGACTACTCGCATGGTGTGGCTATCTTTGGTGTGCAATGACAAGTTACAGTTGGCATAATCTGCTTACAATGACATAGCATCAGATTGTGTATGGTCGATAATGAAAAACCATAACATATGTCATAAATTGTTTGCGGGGGCCATCCAAGAATAGGCATTATAGCAATGGAACAACATTTGCAAGATTTTTTAGTAGCTAGTGGCATGGTGTGGCGAACGTGCGCAGTTTCCAGAAACAGTTGGCATATGTTATTGAGAATTACCACGATGCAAAGTCATGTGTGATCAACTTTGACAAATCATTGCACAATGAAAAACTGTTTTGAAGGGAAAATGCGGTAAAATCCATGACAGGAATGGGCCCGCAATGTCCAAATCGGAGCAGTAGAGTCCCTGCTATGGCTGTCAAAGTAACCCTTGGTGGAGCCACCTACCTTGCACGCTAGACAACGGGAGGCGCTTTGACGATGACCTATCAGAGCACCTTGACTTGCCCATAATTCAAGGAGAAATTAAACCTGGTCAAGGAGGTCCCTATGGTCACTTCATTCATGGCCCTTGTGCATTTGGACCTCATTGGGGACGGAATCGGATCACTTGTGGTGATGGCACTGGTGATTCGCCACCCATGGCCAATACCAGATTCCACCCGCCCGACACCCAAACTTTGGGCTAAGATAAGTTTATGAATATTCACTCCAATTGCAAAATACAAGGCTTGATCTCGCATGGAAAAATCCAAGGAATCCAAATCTAAAGTCAGATCAGGTGTTCGACCACTCCTCAGTGGTCGAGAATGGAAATACGATCAACGGCACTAATGGCAATGGGTACACCATGTCAACAATCTCCCCCTTGCACCGCAGCCTTGATGCTCTGGCCTGGTAAAATGTACCATTTCGAACCTCCTAGTGCAATCCAAACTTCATGCCTGTCTTTTGGCTGTGCCTTGGTCATGGTGTCAGCAAGCATGCGCTTAGTGCCACAATGGAAAATGGATGCATCTCCCTTTGCCACCAAGTCTCACGTGTAGTGATGCAAGACCTTGATGTGCTTGGTCCTTCTGTGTAGCACAGTGTTCTGGGTAAGAATGGTGGGACTCCTGTTATCCGCATCGAGTACCGTCGGCCTCCTTTGAGGCACCCCAATCTCCTTAGCTTCCGCCGCAGCCACACAACCTCCTTTGCGGCTTCTGCGAGGGCGATGTACCCCGCTTCAATGCTGGACAGTGCCACACAGTCCTCCTTCCTGCCTTCCCATGAAACTGTTGCACCACAAAGCAAAATCACTTACCCCACAAAAAAACATATATCATCCACATCAACAGCCCAGTTGGCATCCAAGTCCAAAACAACTAGAGCAATTCCAACACAACTGGAGAATGGCCAAGACAACTAGAGCAAGCCCAAGTCAAATGGAGCAAGCCCAAGACAACTGGGGCAAGGCAAAGACTTCTCGAGCAAGCCCAAGATAGCTGGAGCAAGCCCAAGAAAACTGGAGCAAGTCCAAGACAACTGAATCAAGGCAAAGACAACTGGACCGAGCCCAGGAAAACTAAAGCAAGACCAAGACAACTGGAGCAAGTTCAAGACAACTGGAGCAAGATCAAGACAACAAGAGCAAGCTAAATACAACTGGAGGAAGGCAAAGACAACTAGAGCAAGCCCAAGACAACAAGAGCAAGTCCAAGAAAACTAGAGCAAGTCCAAGACAAGTGGAGCAAGTCCAAGACAAATAGAGCAACGCCAAAACAACAGGAGCAAGGCCAAGACAACTTAAGCAAGCCCAAGACAACTGGAGCAAGCTAATACAACTAGAGCAAGCCCAAGACAACTGGAGCAAGTCCAAGACAACTTGAGTAAGCCCAAGACAAGTAGAACAGGGCCAAGACAAGTGGAGCAATCCCAACACTACTGGCGCAACCCCAAGACATATGGACCAAGTCCAAGACAAATGGAGCAAGGCCAAGTCAATTGAAGCAATTCAAAGACAACAGGAGCAAGGCCAAGACAACTGGAGGAAGCCCAATACAACTGGAGCAAGCACAAGACAACTGGAGCAAGCCCAACACAACTGGGGCAAGCCCAAGACAACTGAAGCAAGCCCAAGACAACAGGACCAACTCCAAGACAACTGGACCAAGCCCAAGACAACTGGAGAAAGCCCAAGATAAGTGGAAAACGCCATAGACATGTGGAGCAAGCCCAAGACAACTGGAGCAAGGCAAAGAAATCTGGAGCAAGCGCAAGACAATTGGAGCAAGCCCAAGACAACTCAAGCAAGCCCAAAAAATCTGGAGCAATCCCAAGACAACTGGAGCAAGGCCAAGAAAACTGGAGCAAGGCAAAGGCAACTGGGGCAAAGCCAAGAAAACTGAAGCAAGCTGAAGACAACTAGAGCAAGGCCAAGATAGCTGGAGCAGATCTTAGACAACTGGAGCAAGCCGAAGAAGACAGGAGCAAGCCCAAGACAATTGGAGCAAGCACAAGACAATAAGAACAAGGTAAAGATAACTCAACCAAGCCCAAGACAACGAGAGCAAGCCCAAGACAGCTGGAGCAAGTTCAAGAAAACTGGAGCAATTTCAAGACAACTGGAGCAAGGTCAAGGCAAGTGGAGCAAACCCAAGACAACTGGATCAAGCCCAAGACAGCTGGAGCAAGTTCAAGTCAACTGGAGCAAGCCCGAGACAACTGGAGCAAGTCCAAGACAACTGGAGCAAGCCCAAGACAACTGGAGCAAGCCCAAGACAACTGGAGCAAGCCCAAGACAACTGGAGCAATGCCAAGACAACTGGAGCAATCTCAAGAGAACTGGAACAAAGTAAGACAACTGGAGCAAGCCCAACACAACTGCGTCAAGGCCAAGACAACTGGAGCAATCCTAAGAAAACTGGAACAAGGAAAAGAAAACTGGAACAAGTCTGAGACAACAGGAGCATGCCCAAACAAACAGGAGCAATTCCAAGAGATTTGAGCAAAGCCAAGACAACTAGAGCCAGCCCAAGACAGTTGCAATTGCATGACAAGTGTAGCAAGCCCAACACAACCGGATCAAGCCCAAGACAACGGAAGAAATCCCAAGGCAACAGGAGCAAGCCCTTGACAAGCGGAGCATGCCCAAGACAACTGGAGCCAGCCCAGATCAATTGGAGCAAGGCCAAGACAAATGGAGTGAGCCAAATTCAACTGAAGCAAGGCCACAAAAACTGGAGCAATCCCAAGACAAGTCGAGCAATTCCAAGACACCTAGAGCAAGTCCAGGACAACTAGATCAAGTCGAGGACAATGGGAGAAAGCCCAAGACAACTAGAGCAAGCTCAAGACAACTGAAGCAATCCAAAGACAACTGGAGCAACCCAAAAACAACTGAAGCAAGCCCAAGATAACGGGAGGAGATCCAAGACAACTGGAGCAAGTCCAAGACAACTGGAGCAAGGTCAAGAAAACTAGAGCAAGCCCAAGTCAACTGGAGCAAGGCCATCACCACTGGAGGAAGGCCAAGACAACTCGAGCAAGCCCAAGACATCTGGAGCAAGGCCAAGACAACTGAAGAAAGCCCAACAACTGGAGCAAGGCCTAGAGAACTGGAGCAAAACCAAGACAACTGGAGCAAGGCCAAGACAACTGCAGCAAGCCCAAGACAACTGGAGAAAGGTCAAGACGAATAGAGCAAGGCCAATACAACTTGAGCATGCCCAAGAAAACAGAAACAAGGCCAAGACAACTAGAGCAAGCCAAAGACAACTCGAGCCAGGCCAACACAAATGAAGCAAGCCCAGGACAACTGGAGCAAGGCCAAGACAACTGGAACAAGTCCAAGACAACTGGAGCAAGGCCAATTCAACTATAAAAAGCCCAAGAAAACTGCAGCAATACCAAGACAACATGATCAAGCCCAACACAACGGGAGCAAGCCGAAGACAACTGAAGAAAGCTTGACACAACAAGATCAAGCTTAAGACAACTAGAGCAAGCCCAAGACTACTGGAGCATGCTTAAAAGGACTGGAGCAAGCCCACAGAAACTAGAGCAAGCCCAAGACAACTAGAAAGTTCCCAAGACAACTGGAGCAAGCTCAAGACAATTGGATCAAGTCAAAGCAACTAGAGCAAGCCCAAGACAACTGAAGAAAACCCAAGACAACTAGAGCAAGCCCAACACAACGGGAGCTAGCCCAAGATAACTGGAGCAAGCTCAAGACAAATGTCAAGAGGCCAACACAAATGGAACAAGCCCAAGACATATGGAGCAAGCCCACGATAACTGGAGCAAGCCCAAGACAACTGGAGCAAGCCCAAAAAAACTGGAGCAAGGTCAAGAAAACTGGAGCAAGGTCAAGACAACTTGAGCAAGGCCAAGACAACTAGAGCCAGCCCATGAATACAAAAGCAAGTCCAAGACAACTAGAGAAATTCCAAGAGAACGGGAGCAAGGCCAAGACAACTAGAGAAATACCAAGACAACTAGAGCAAGCTCACAACAACCGTAGCAAGGCAAAGACAACTGGTGGAAGCCCAAGACGAATTGAGCGATCCCAAGGCATCTAGAGCAAGCCGAAGACAACTAGAGCAAGCCCAAGACAACTAGAGCAAGCTGAAGATAAATGGAACAAGGCAAAGACCACTGGAGCAAGCCCAAGACAAGTGGAGCAAGTTCAAGACAACTGGAGAAAGTTCAAGATAGCTTGAGCAAGGTCAAGGCAATTAGAGCAAGGCCAAGACAACAAAACTAAGCCACGACAACTGCAGCAAGCCCAAGACAGCTGGAGCAAGGACAAAAAGTGAAGCAAGGCCAAGAAAAATGGAGCAAGGCCGAGACAACTATAGCAAGGCCAAGACAACTGGAGCAATTCCAAGACAGCTGGAGCAAGGCCAAGACAACTGGAGAAAGCCCAAGACAACTAGAGCAAGCCCAAGACAAACAGAGCAAGCCCAAAACAACTTGAGCAAATCCAAGACAACTGGAGCAAGCCCAAGAAAACTGTAGTAAGCCAAAGACAACTTGAGCAAGCCCAAGAAAACTGGAGCAAGGCCAAGACAACTGGAACAAGCCCAAGGCAACTAGAGGAAGCCCAAGACAACTGGAGCAAGCCCAAGACAATTGGAAAGCGCCCAAGACAACTGGAGCAAGCCCAAGACAACTGGATTAGGCCCAAGAAATTTCAAAAAAGCCCAAGACAAATGGAGCAAGCCCAATACTGTTGAAGATTTTCCCCTATGCATGCCCAAGTACGGTGCCGGGAGGCGCCGATTAGCCGCTAGTGAGAAGAAATTCCTTTTCATTGGATCTGGCAACTTGAGGGTTGAAGTTGACAAGTTGTTGAATCTGATGGAAGTTGTTTCACTAGAATCGGATAAGTAACAAAGGAGATATGGGCTTCCAAAGTTGGGGTGTGGGCGGCGGCTCTTGGAGCTGGATGCAGTTGGACTACCAGTGAATTATTCACGGAAACGAGTAACAAAATGCCATCTGGGGGTTTTGCTCCGGAAGGATTGCCAAGGCGTCCGGTGGATAACCTGCCAGATTTTAGTAGTGTTGTTTTGTTACTGAGGGACTTTGCCAAAAACTTAGCTCGGATTCCGGAACTCAATATTGCAGTTTGTTACCTAGGGACTTGGTCAAAATTCTGATTGCAGTTCCGTGAACATGTTTTGAAACACATCAATCCCCATCTCCAAGCACGATGATTAATTCATCAAAACAGATCCCAAATGCGCAAGGGGCACCGCCACTACACGTAGGGACATCTGCGCCTCCAGAAAGTTGTTTTGATGGGTCGTTGATGTGTCAAGGCGCCTTAGCAAGCGGCGTGGTGCGCGCTGCCAACTGAGCGGCTGGTTTGGGGTGCTAAACTTCGGCTAATATAGTGGGAGCTATGATGATCCGAATTACAAACAGTTTGGTGTGTTGGAGAGCTCATTACTAGCCCGACAAATGTTCAGATCATGTCCATGCTAAAAAATGCAAAATAGCATTCTTCCCTTCGTGAAAGTGAGTGTCTCACATTTGTCCTCCACTCTAAAAAACATAACGTGAGGCGACCAAAAAGCTCACGCATAGACTCAAAACCCGCACAAACGAAGGCATGACTATAGAAGACTAGTCAGGCCACGTTGGAACTGCATCCCAGTTTCTAAAAATGGGTTATGGGTCCACGGCCCTGGCCGGTTTGCAAATCGCTCAAGGCTTTTGCGGCGGATGAGATCATTGTCGGGGATGACATCGCTGTCAAGCTCTGTGGTCCCGGAGTTGAAGATTGCGGAAATGGCACAGAAGGAGACGTAGCCCATCCAAAACATGCAGGTGGCCGTGGCTACAGGCTTTGGAAGTGGCAATTAGCTGCACCTCGCGCATACGGGGTTGTTGGAGGTTATGAAGGGAACAAAACTCCTCGACGAAGCGACGGCAACGGAAACACAAAAGGATGCTTTTGCAAAGAAGAACATGGAGGCGCTCATGCTGCTAGTGTCAGGGACGGCCAAGTTGTAGTGGGGTTACTTCCACGGCTGCAAGTTGGCAGCCAAAGCTTAGCATAAACTCTGCGCCATCCATCAATCCAAGTCACTAGAAAACAAATATTCATAGTGAAGCGACTCCTGACAGTGAGAGTCAAGGAGGGACATGATATCATCACCGTCATGCAGAAGATCAAGTCGCTCACCTCATAGTGCAATGACGTGGGATGGAAGATCAACACGCAGCTGCAGGCGATGGCCCTCCTCATGGCCTTCCCTGACAGTTGGAGCCCACTCATTACTGACTTAGGAGGATGGACAAAGGACAAGTTCACCTATGGTACGGTCGTACAATACATCTGGGACGAGGCGCAACGACGGAGCTGTGGTGAGTCCTAGATTTCCTCATCGACCCTCGTCACCAAAATGCGTGGTGGCGAAAGCGGGGCCAAGGGAGGTGGTGGACATGGCGACGGAAAGAAGGGCGCCAAGAAGGGTTCGTGCCAAAACTGTGGCAAAGAGAGCAACTGGGCCCGTGAGTACACCGAGGAGGATAAGGCCACAGGAAAAGATTCCACAGGCAAGAAGTTGCTCCTCAACAACACTCAAAACCACTACCTCAAGCAGGCCAACGGGTGATGCCTTGACTCCGGAGCGGAGGAGCATACGCAGGTCGAGAAGGTTGGGTTCATCAACTACACCAAGTCGAGCAAATCAATGGTGGTCGCGAACGACAAAGTCGAGTCAGCGGCTGGCCAAGGAGACGTGGACATGGAGGTGGTGGTTGGTGGAAAGCAGGTGCAGCGCGTCATCAAGGACGTGCAGCACGTACCCAGCTTGGCTGACATTCTAAGTGTCAGCCGCCTGACTAACAAAGGGTACGACATACTTTTCAGGAGACGAGGGGCAGTCTTGCAAAGGACGGTGGCGGTGAGCCCGTGCTGGAGGCTAAGCGTGAGGGAGTACTCTACATCGTGGAGACCAAGGTGATCCCAACAGCGACAGATTCAGCAGACTTATAGAAACACAGCATCAACCTGGCCAAAGGAGGGGGAGCTGATCTGGAGATCTTGCACCAATGACTGGGGCATTCCTCACCCACAGTCGTAAAGGAGATAGTGAAGTGCAAGCTGGCACGATGCCTTGTCATCGACAGTGCGGAAGAGGCGACAAATGCAGCAATGTACTAAAAGTGCGATCCTTGCATTTTTGGCAAGGCGCGGTGCAAACCGTTCAACGAGAACGTGAATCTCGCCTCAGACCTGTTGGAGGTTGTGCACAACGATGTGTGCAGACCATTCAAGATAGTGTCAAAGAGCGGTGTGCATTATTTTGTCACCTTCATTGATGACTACAGCAAAAAGCTCCACATGTACTTCATGAAGCGGAAAGGCGAGGTCCTCGACCGGCTGAAGGAGTATGTTGCCATGGTGGAGAGATAGACTACGCAGTAGGTCAGAGCGCTACAGAGCGACAATGGTGGAGAGTACATAGGCTATAGCGAGTAGATGAAGCAACAAGGCATAAAACAGGAACAAACTACGTCGTACTTACCTTCCTCAAATGGCGTGGTAGATCAAGTGAACGAGACGCTGCTGAACATGGTACGGACCATGTTGGTGGATGCAAATTGCCACAAAGCTTTTGTGTGGAAGCTGTGCGTACGGAGAGCTACATCATCAACCTCACTCCTACAATGGTGCTGGAGGGGAAGAGTGGCTTGAAGATACCGCAAGAGGTTTGGAGTGAGCGCAAGCCAAGTGTGGCACACCTTGAAAGTGTTCGGGTGCAAGGCGTACGCGATGCTGCAGCCTGCGCAGAGACGTGAGAGCAAACTAGAGCCGTGGGAAAAGTCGTATCTCTTCCTTGGCTATGAGAGCGTGCATAAGGCGTACAAGCTCTACGACATGCGCAAGGAGGAGGTTATCCGCATCCAAGACATCGAGTTTGAGGAGCAACAGAGCTACATCAGCAGCAGAGCTACATCTGTAGCAACGACATGGGCGTGGTGGACTCTCAAAAGACGGGGGAGTGGTTCCAGCTCCTTGACTATGAGAAGGAGCCGGTGGACACCAAAGTTGATGATGCCGCATCAGAGCGCAAAGGTGCACTAGCGGTGGCAGTCGACACAGAGGACTCCAATGACGATCAAGCTGATGAGGAGATCCACCGGAAGGATCCGGCGGATGAGGCACCGAGGGTGCCAAGGCGCGTACTCTCGGCAGAGTGTGCATCGGGCATCGATGGAAAATCCACCAGACGCACCGGTCACTCATGCAACGTTTTGCCAGAGCGAGAGAGATCCTTGGGAAGCCATCTGCTCGATGATTCACCAAAGCGTGCTGAGTCGGAGGGATCGCACCAAAGCAACGATGTGCCACCAAAACTGTCGCGCCGTAGCGGGAGGCTACGAAAAGCAGGGAAACGCTTCGATGCAGCACCGGTCAATGGATCAGCATGACGCGATCTATGTTGGCTGCATTAACGGAGCCAACTACTGTGCACGAGGCACTTGCACGTCCCAAAGGGGATCAATGGGACGCGGCGCCATCAAATTAGAGCTAGCGTCCATCACGGAAAATGACACATGGGAGCTGGTTGACAGGCCGAAAGATGCCAAGGTCATCGGCTCAAAGTGGGTCGTAAAGACCAAGTTCAAAAAGGAAGGTGTGGTTGACAAATACAAGGCGCATCTGGTGGCAAGGGGATACGCATAACGTAAGGGCAAGCACCACATTGAGGCGTTCAATCCCATCGCCAAGTTCACGAGCATCGGGACGATCCTTGCGATGGTAGCTGCGAAGGACATGGAGCTCCACCAAATGGACGTAAAGATGGCCTTCCTCAAAAGCATTATAGACAAAGAAATCTATATGGAAGTGCAAGAGGGGGTGGAGGTGCCGGAGGGCAAGGTGTGCAAGTTGCGAAAGTCCTTGTACGAGCTAAAACAATTGTCCAGATGTTGGTACCAACAAATGGACAGGTTCATGGCACAACTCGGCTTCAAGAGCTGTGAGGCGGATCACAACGTATACGTGTCGCGCGACAAACAGCTCCATCAGATTTTTGCACTCTATGTGGACGACCTGATTTTGTCCTCGGCGGATCTGCCGAGCCTACAGCGGCTGAAAGAGCACCTAAGTAGCAGATTCCAGATGTCAGACATAGGGGAGCTGGAGTACTACCTCGGGGTGAGCATCACGCGGAACTGGAGGGCATATACGCTTGAGCTGGGATAGGCTGAATACGTAGCCGAGGTGCTGAAGCGGTACAGCATGGAGGACTGTAAACCAGTTGGCAATCCGGTCTCCACGACCTGTGAACTAAATGCAGCAATGGTGCCGCAAAAAAAAAAAGAGCGAGAGGATATGGCAGGGATGCCCTACCAATTGGTGGTAGGAAGCCTCATGTATACCATGGTGGTGACTCGACAAGACCTGGCCTATGCGGTGGGCCAAGTGAGCAGGTATGTGGCCGATCTAGGACCACTACACTGATAGGCGGTCAAGCGCATCCTCTGCTACCTACAGGCAACACGGCATGCGTGCTTGAGGTTCGACAGCAAGGGGCGGGCGGACCCTGTGCGTCTGGTCTGCTACACGGATGTAGACTACGTTGGCGATGTCGACAAGCAAAAGTCCACATCCGGCTACATGTTCTTCCTCGCTCATGCAGCAGTCTCGTGGTGCAGCAAGAAGCATGACTGCCTCGCCACCTCCACAGTGGAAGCAAACTACATCACGCTGGCCGAGGCAGTCAAGGAGGCGGTGTGGCTCCGCAAGTTGCAAGGGGAGCTGGGCGTGCCGCAGTAAGAGCCTACGGTGGTGCATGAGGACAACACCGGCTCGATCTCTCTGACCAACAAACCGACGCAACATAGGAGAACGGAGCACATTGACGTGCGTTATCACTATGCATGGGACATGGTTGAAAAGGGACAGGTGGTGCTGTAGCACTACATCACGCACATCATGCTTGCGGTTTGCTTGACCAAAGTGCGACCCATGGCGTTATCACTATGCACGGGACTTGGTCAGAATTCCGATTGCAGGTCCGCGAACTGGTTTCGAACCATATCAATACCCATCAGCAAACACGATGATTAACTCATCAAAACAGACCCCAAAGGCGCAAGGGGCACCGCCACTACACGTAGGGATATCTACGCCTCCGGAATGACGTTGTGATGGGTCCTTGATGTGTGAAGGCGCCTCAGCGGGCGACGTGGTGCATGCCGCCAATAGAGCGGCTGGTTTGGGGTGCTGTGCTTCAGCTGAATTATTGGGAGCTACAGTGATCCAAATCACAAACAGTTAGGCGCATTGGAAAGCTCATGATTAGCCCTACAAATGTTCAGATCATATCCATGTTGAAAAAATGCAAAATCGCGTTCTTCCCTTTGCATAAATGACTGTCTCAAATTCATCTTTCACTCCCAAAAACATAGCGTGAGGCAACCGGGAAGCTCACAATTGCACTCAGAACCCGCACAAAAAAATCCTTCAGCATCTAAGACTAGTCAGGCCATGTTGGCACTGCACCCCACTTTCTGACAAAGATAACGATAGCAAGACCAAGACAACTGCACCAAGCCAAAAACAACTACAGAAAGGTCGAGACAACTGGAGTGAGCCCAAGACAAATGGAACAAGGCCAAAACAACTAAAGCAAGCTAAAGACAATTGGAGCAAGCCCAAGAAAACTCGAGCAAGCCAAAGAGAGCTCGAGCAAGTCCAAGAAAACTAGAGCAATCCCAAGACAACAGGAGCAAGCCCAAGTTAATTGGATCAAGCCCAAGATATTAAGAGCAAGCCCAAGAGGATTGGATCAAGCCCAAGAGAACTGGAGCATGCCCAAAACAGCTGGAGAAAGCCCAAGACAGCTGGAGCAAGCCCAAGAAAATTGGAGCACATCCAAGACAACTGAAGCAAGGCAAAGACAAGTGGAGCAAGCCAAGGACAACTGGAGCATGTCCTAGACAACTTGAGCAAGGTCAAGACACCTGGAACAAGCCCAAGACAACAATAGCAAGCCCAAGACAACCAGAGCAATCCCAAGACAAGGGGAGCAAGCCCAAGACAACAGGAGCAAGTTCAATACAACTGGAGCAAGCTTAAGACAACTGGATCAAGCCCAACACAACTGGAGCAAGCCCGATGCAACAGGAAAAAGCCCTTGACAACTGGAGCAAGGCCAAGACAACTATAGTAAGCTCAAGACAACTGGAGCAAGCCCAAGACAACTTGAGCAAATCCAAGACAAGTGGAGAAAACGTAATGCAACTCGCGCAAACTCAAAAGAACTGGAGCAAGGCCAAGACAACTAGAGCAAGCCAAATAAAATTGGAGCAAGCCCAAGAAAACTAAAGCAAGGCTAAGACATCTACAACAAGCCCAAGACAACTAGAGTAAGCCCAAGACAGCCAGAGCAAGCCCAAGACAACTAGAGCAAGCCCAAGATAACTGAAGCAAGCACAAGACAACTGGAGCAAGGCAAAGACAAATGGACCAAGCCCAAGACAACTGGAGCAAGACCAAGACAACTGGAGCAGGACCAAGACAATTGGAGCGAGGCCAAGACAATTGGAGGAAGCCCAAGACAACTGAAACAAGACCAAGAAAACTGAAGCAAACCCAAGACAACTGAATTCAGGCCAAGACAACTGGAGTTAGCCCAAGACAGCTAGAGCAATCCCAAGAAAACTGGAGCAAGTCGAAGACAATACGAGCAAGGCCTAGACAATTGGAGCAAGGCCACGACAACTGGAGCAAGCCTAAGACAACTGGAGTGATCCCAAGAGAACTAGAGCAAGACAAAGACAATAGGAGCAAGGCCAAGTCAACAGGAGTACGCCCAAGAAAATTGGAGAAAGCCCAAGACACATGGAGCAAGCCTAAGAGAATTGGAGCAAGCCCAAGAAAAATGGAGCAAGCCGAAGACAAATTGATCAAGACCAAGACAACTAGAGCATGCCCACGAAAACTAGAGCATTCCCAAGACAATAGGAGAAAGGTTAAGACAACTGGAGCAAGCCCAAGACAATTGGAGCAAGTCGAGGATACCTGGAGCAAGCCCAAGACAACAAAAGGATGCCCAAGACAATTGGAATGAGCCCAAGACCATTGGAGCAAGCCCAAGAGCTCTTGCGAAAGACCAAGAAAACTAGATCAAGGCCAAGACAGCTCGAGAAATCCCAAGAAAGCTAGAGCAAGCCCAAGACAAATGGTGTAAGGCCAAAAAAACTGGATCAAGTCCAAGACAAATCTGGTAAGATCAAGACAACTGGAGCAAGGCCAAGCCATTCAGAGCAAGCCCAAGACAACTAGAGCAAGGCCAAGACAAGTGGAGCAAACCCAAGACAATGGGAGCAAGCCCAAGATAACTGGAGCAAGCCCAAGAGAACTTGATCAAGCCCAAGACAACTAGAGCAAACCCAAGACAACTGGAGCAAGCCCAAGACAACTGGAGCAAGCCCAAGATAACCGGAACAAGGAAATGAAAACTGGAGCAAGACCAAGGCATCTCGAGCAAGGCCAAGAAAACCGGAGCAAGCCCACTGTGGCACGCGATGTCCATCATGCGCAATGACTGACCAGAGCTAGGATATTTCACTTGTCATGACCACAACGTCACACCGTGCGTGGTGAACCTGACAAACTACAGCACAAGCCAGAAATGGTATGAGGGGAGAATCAATTGGTAGGCATACTAGGCATGGGCTAGAGAGTACAAAAACTTGAAAAAAACATGTTGCACGGTGTGGCTATGGTGCAAAATGGTCAGTTTGTGTAGTGAAATTTCAGGAATAATAGGCGTGTGCATGAAAATAGCATGCAAGTTTTCCTTCCCACAGTGTGGCTGCACAATCATGCACAATGACTGGCCAAAGTTTCCCGTCCCTCCCTCTCTCTCTCTCTCTCTCTCT
>SZWC01003647.1:26717-56503 GCA_023375785.1 Penium margaritaceum | reverse complement strand
CCCCCCCCCCCGCCTCCCCCAACCCCCCAGCCAAGTGTTGGCGAATTGTTTTTTTGTTTCCCCGGTATCATGCTCCCGCGCGCGAGGTGGGGGGCGAGGACGAGAGGATGCGCGCGGAGCAGTACGGTGAGGGTGGGGACGGGGGTGCTGGGTGGGAGGGCAGCAGCAGTACGGAATGTGACGACGTTTCTAGGTCTTTCGGCGAGAGACTTGGCCATCTTGCCTGTCTTAGTCGGTGGAATGGGCCGCAGGGGTGGGGGAAGCGGCGCAGCCGTATCTCACATATGAAGCTGATGCAGCTCGCCAGCTGGATCCCAACCAGCCACCTCGGGGCGACGACTGCAACTGTAACGGGCTGCGGCTGCAACCGTGTCTGGCTGCGTGCACAAATCGCCCAGGACGGCGGAGCGAATCCGCATGCTCCGTCTGAGAGTCGGATGGTCCCATTGGCCACGCCTGCTCACGGCAGCGATGATGTCGCGAGAGTAAATGCTTACTGCCTCTGTTCACGGAAGCTGGCCCGGGGGGTGGGGGGAGCACGTGCGGGTCTGGAGAACGAAGTACTCGCTCTCGAAAGAACGACGCCTCCGCGCATGGGCAAGTGATGGGGATAGATGCTGGGATGGAATGTGGACGGTCTCGCAAGATTGATGCCCATCGTAGTAACAATAGGAATGGTCCATAGTCAGTTTCCGCAGTTGCACTAAGGACAAGTTTGGATCGCGTCGCATTTGCCGTACTGTCCTCGAAACCTGTGCGACGTCCAGTTCAGCGTTCTGTCTCGCGTGTGCGACCGCGGAAGTCGTACGTCCAGTGGCTGTCCTCGAGTTCTGCGCGGACGCTCGATCGCACGGTTGTGCGATTTGAGTAAGGCTCACGTCGTGCGCCCGTGGGCAGCTGGAGGACGTCGCACGGTTGTGCGACGCAATCCAACCACACCCTAATGCACATGTGGCTGCCGTTTCAGCTCGTGAACATCCTGATATCAACCATTGGATGAGCAGTAAAAGCGTAGGCAACATACGTCATCAAGCGATGGCAAGAGGGGGAGGCTGTGAGAGGACGGCGACAGTGCGCATTACCGCGGTTCGATCCCTACAGCGTATCCTGCCTCAGGATACGATGTCCCGAATTCAGGCACATCTTTGCGTGATCTTTTTTATTCGCTTGAAAGTTCTAGTTTGAAATGCTGAACCCCTGAAATGGTTCGATAAAAAAGTTGAGATACCTCAATCTGAATCTTTGAGTTTTAGAATCACAGAATGTCAAGGGCTTAACGGTACAGTGTGCTGGAGGGTGGCCACGTGCGGTTTGAGACAATAGCTGTCGTTGACAGAAAATGACAAACTAAAGAATATGGACCGGCGCTCTCGTAGAGCAACCATGCATTATCCGTGGAATTCAAGACAACCAGACGCCCCGCCAGCTCACAGAACAAACAACAACAGGAATCCTGCTAACGATCCTGGAAGAAACAAGGGATGTGTCATGAAACATTTCATAATCAAACAATGTAACTCTTCAAAAGGAAATGAGCAAAATTTTCCGTCTACAGCCAGTGCTTAGATTCTTTCCAACTCAGCCTGGCCCTGAGGCTCGATTTTGAACCGCGGCACCTGAATAGTCATAGATTTGTGGGCCTCAGATAAAAAATCATACTTCTCCTGTTTTCCTAATGATTTCACCAATTCAATTGACGGAAAATATAATTTTCATTTGATAAATGCAAAAAATCCCGATTATTGAGTTGATGCTTGAAGCTAATAGTCAGTCAAATTATTCTTTAGTATGAGATCTCAAATTCGCAAGAAAATAATTTAATTCATATTGCAAAGTATTTGAGAAAATGTTATCCTTCCTCTTGATTTTCATGAAATTCTTCATTCATGAAGAATAACTTCAATGTAAGAAATTCATATCAAATACTTATATTCCCATTATACATGTAATTGAATCCTTAATACCTCCAAATTGATGAAACATGTAAAATTGCATATAAATTTCAAATTTTGAGAACTAAAAAAATTACTAAAACAATTTAATATGTTAGAATATCGACCTAATTTTGCTTTACACATTGTTTGGGCATCCAAATTTTCTCCTCACCATTTCTCGCACATTTAAAACACGAAACTCACTTTGCACAAAAAATGCATCATGTGCCCACCTTTCTCAAAGCGCCTAAGATCATGCATGCCGCACCCACTAATGCAAAGAGATTCACGCTACACCGGTTCCATACAAACTCCTACGACAATGGGTATCCGAAGTATGATTATTTATTTCGTATCGGTTTCACAATATTTTTTGTTTCATCCTATGTTTATTGTTCCTTTATGTGACATATCTTCTATTATTTTTATTTTGACGGACAAGTAGTCGTGTTTTCAGCACATGAAACACAGGGGGTGTCATTCATGTCCACTTAAGAGTTTTTTCTTGTCGTCAAACATAGGCCGCTGGTGTTTCGTGTACATCATAATCCTGCAAACGCAGATGTCCACAATCGCGTTTTGTACTCATTTGCAACACGAACAAGCAAAAAAACCCTCAAATGGACCTATTTGCCCTGAATCTATGGACTCGTTCAAGGACGTTTTTGCTCATTCATTACGTTAACGTGCAAATAGTCCTGTTCCCTTGAAACTATTAACTTTAATTTGCTATCATGTGAAAAACAATTCAGCGACGTACTTGTTTTCGTAAAATCTCTCCCACGCACGAAAGATATTTTTGACGTGGACTCGACGTCTATATTTGCAACGCAAATATGGACACTGATTCAACTTCAACATCAATTTGTTTTGGGCGTATTTCTCGTATTGACGTCGTCAAAATAATAAGAGCATAATTAAAAGTTACGAGCTGTCGATCGGACCTCATCCAGTCGACTACCCGATGGTCAAATAACGAGTCGAATGGCTGGCTGTCTACCGCCAGCTACCCCGTCGGCATCCCCATTTTGCCGGTATCAACCCCGTATGCCGATATCGCAGCTATCGAGGGTATCTACGTCCATATAGAGAAGTCGTCCAGCTCGATGCTGATACTGGTAGCCATGATTTTTTTCTAGTTCGAGGACTATTAAGAAAAGCAAAAGCTGTAAGAACACAAAGATATTAAGAGCGAGGGAGACGGAAAGAGTAATGGGGGGAGCGTGTTAAAGAGAGACCCGCCCAGGTAGAGAAGCATTAAAACTATAAAAAGAAATATCATGAGCATGTAAATCCTTTTCAACTCTCGCTGTACGTTTTTTTACATAGAAAACGTATTAGCATACGGGACTTAATCATTGTTTACGTTAATGGCTAAGGTTTTCTTTTCATGTTGTCAGGCAAATGTTGGTGGAGTGTGAAAGTGGGTATGCGTAGAATAACATTGTTTCCCATACAATTTTTAGCTCGAATGACATCCGAGGATTAGGCTTCAACAGTGGCCCTCAAAATTATTTTCATCAGCTAGTGAACGTTGTAGGTATTTTTCACTGAAAGTGGCCGTCCCATTCTTTTTCTACAAATAATGGAAAAGGTGTACATTACCTGCAACAACACTGGGTATACGGCAAGTGTACACTTCAAATATTCATGAGACATGCAAACTTTAATATGTATAATCATAATTGACCTATGATTTCAAAACAAATGATAAAAAGGAAGATAACATTTATCATAGGTAATGTATAAATTGAGAATTAAAACAACTATAACATTTTCAAAGATATATACATTAAAAACATTAAATTAAAGAAAACAAAAAGAATCTACGTTTAAAAGTAGATGTAAACATACATATACATGCAAAAGATCGTACATAATCACATCAAAATGAATGCATACATGTATGTTTAGCTCAGAACAATATATCATGAATCTTGATGTTAACTCAGGTGTTTAAAGAATAAGCTTTTATCACAATTATTATATAATGAATCATCTTCTATTGAATGCAAAACTACATGCCCTCTTGTATAAACATATGTGAATATCTTTGAAGCACAACTCTCAAGAAGGATTTTTTCAACTGTCAGCATTAACCACATGTTATCTTTCATTCAGATGAGAATAGAATTAATTATCCACCTTCATGAAAAAATGAATGAATCAAGAACTCAAGAAACGAAATAAGTTGTTCTGGAAAAACATAAAATCACTCAATAACTTTTGAGTATCAAAGATTGTTCATGAATAGTGTCACAGATGTTTCAAAAACATTTATTTTTTTCAAAATGTGTCATGGGAAGAAACATAATGAACAAGGTCATAACGCTACAAGGACATAACTACCTAGCACGAGATTTGCAAAAACATGATAAAATCCTCGCACATGAATGATTCAAGGCCACCCCACTTCATTCTTGATGTAAACGCAAGGCATACACCCAAATTCCTTGATTCTACAATAAAATATGTAGCACATCATGATGCTAAGTTCAAGATATCTTGATGATGGGATGAACCATGTCAATGCAACCAAGGTGATTAAGACATCTAAATTGCCTAACCGTTTGCTAGGGTAATTGGATTTTCCTAGCATAATGAACCTATCAAACTCAATTCTAATCACATTAAATGTCTTAACAATGGCCTGAACTGAAACAGAATAACAAGCAAGATCCAATAGGAATCAATAGCTGTATCATCATTCCGTTGTATGATGATTCTTTCTTTTATCACTCCATTATTCCCATGATTTCCTCCATTTTTTCATGGCATCTCCTACGATTGAGAGAAAAAATTCAATTTCATGTAAAATTGACACAATCAAGGATATGTGATTCAGTTTAGGCCATTGAATGACCAGTTTCACTCTACATGCTTATTGAAAAAATCACCAAATAACCTATTGTACAAGCGTTTCCACTTACATTTTCAAGGATATGAATAATTTTTTATTCATTTCCAAATACAAAATCATCCATTCTTCAGCAAGTGCTTTGATAATTACCTTCAGGAGGAATTTGTCATGGAAATTCTAACTTTATCTTACATTTTTTGCCATATATATCTATAACTGTAAATCAGAGAGAACCTTACATGATTAAATTGAATTAAATCTCAGTCTAAGAGGTGAATCGTGTCATACATTATGAATGGACCTTCTCCTCGTTGTCTTAATACCCATTGTTTCTTAATGAAGATTGTTAATAATAAAAATTATGGTCAAATGTGGTATTTATCAATGTAAATAAAATCCTTTCCAAAAACAATTTAAAGGCATGCACACTATATTCTTAGCTATAATACATTTAAAATTAATAGAATCATAGTAATGAACTCTGATAATCAAAGATGAGACCGTGAATAATGGTCTTAAACGGAAACTCCCCCTACGATTAAACCATCCATCAACTTCGGAAACATTTTTAAGTAGTGGACTACGTACAACTGGGAATATGATGACATCAATAAGTGATACATTGCCTTTTATTCCACAACAATAGAGTTTATAAGATATGTGTAGTGTTATGTGTACTCTATGAAGTCAAAAAACGCAATCACAAGGATGGGTGGTGAAATCAAAGTAAACAAATTGAGGTCATGTCAAACCTAAGAGGTTAGAGGTTAAAGCTACCAATTGCATGTTTCAAGTATCAAGAGATGAGGCCCTCATTTGCTAGTTAAATGCATGTATACGCAATGTATTTTTCAGGAAATCTTTATTATCCATGACATAACTAACATTGTTTTAGAATTTTTGTCCTCATGTGGATGAAAATCAACTAGAAAGAATAGCTTTGGTGGGAATTTATCGAGAGACTCCATGGGCTTTAAGGGATTGTGAAAATACTATAAAAAAATTTAATTCATCATTGCCTAAACACTATTCTCACTCAAAACTGAAGCACACATTGACATACGTGAAAGATGCTTGTACATGAGCCAACCTCTCATACCTATGTGTAAGAGAATATGAGTTGGTGGTTAAAACAAGAAATAGTCATAGCCTTATTTATTGAAAAAACTATGATCATGAATGTGAAAGGATCATCTATGATGCCAGACCTTCCCTTGGTATTAAAAAGAACGTTTCCCTCATTTTCCAAAGGATTACTCATTAACATTCTGGTTTGCTACCTATAATGAGTGTGGCATGTTATGTTATGGTTATCACCTTGATAAATCATGGATTTTGGATAACGACTTGTCTAAAGATAAGTCGTTTTTAAAATTGAGTATCATGAATGATTTAATTGACATCACCATTTCATGTGACATTATAACATATTTGATTTCTTGCCATTTTCTTATTTCACCCTTTTGCTTGTTCCCTTTATGGATTTCATCTACTCATGTTTGTGATAAGTTGACATGGTACCTTTGGTAATTATTGATCTTAGCCCCACACTCAATCTTTGACCATATGCGCAAAACAATAGACCATGAACTGATTCTTTATAAATAAGATCAATTGTTAACCATAAATGGTTGTGGTTTTAACATTCTTCCTTACCAATTGGCAACCTTAAAACACCTCAGTTGCGCTCCCAATAAATTAACCAACTGCATGGTGGAACCAGCTATGCTAACAAAACCGCGTTTTGACTTATAATTAAAATCAAAAAATGAATTTTCTGAATACATCAACAAAAATAACATTATTCTAATGATGTCACAAATGTCATACTACTTCATTATTGATGGCACGTATAGTTCACTAAACACCATGGTGGACATGCATTAAAAGTTAACAGCATTCAATACAATACAATTTAAACACAACCTTTTCTGTAAAACTACTAGAGTAAGTGGCATTGGTAAACTTTCTTTTCGAATACCTATCATTCAAGCCAACATGGCTTTGGATCTTGATGAAAGGAAGCATAATTAAACTTTTTACAAGATAAAGCACAACATTTAGATGCTTCTTAGATGAACAAGTATGATTCAATCTTGTTCTTGGACTTAAAACATAGTTGACGTTGTCAAAGTTGGAGAAGCCACCAAAACATATAACACTAAAGAGAATTGTTTCCATAACATGTGACTGTTATAGCTATAGCATGCATGGTGCTTAAGTTGCATGGGTTAGCTACTCTTGTCGAAGAAGAACCTCTTGCGCGGTAATATCTTGCCTTAATCCCTCCCTCTCTTGCTCCACAACTTGACATGAGCTTCATATTGTGCCATTTGTTTGGCCTCCTTAGCCATGTGATGTGCCACTACAGCTTAGTATTGTGCCTCTAAAACATGGCACCCTTGTTAATAGATAACGCCTATTCCATGCATGTATTGCAAATTATTTCATGCAAGTAAAGATTATTTAGCGTTCTCCTCTTCCATTATATATGTGTGGAGTGGCGTCACCTCAGCCTCTTTCTCAAGGCTTGCATAAATTTCATGGAGAACGTCTCCATCACCACCATAGTAGTTTGCTGCTATTACTAGTACACTTTGATGAGAGTTTCACCTAGTGCTCTGTTACCATGTTATAGTTTGTGAGATAGGCACCAAGATCCACGACCCTTCATAGTGAAACATTTGAGTGATAAGGATTGTAACTTATACAAAAGCAAGACAAAGAAATGAAATAACTTAATTAAAAAAGCTTGAATCTTGATAGATACAAAGCAAAATTATGGTACATGAAAAACCTACTCATACTAGGCTTACACGCCATTTGCCCCCTGAAGTGGCAACCCCTAGCTAAGCCTTGTGGACCATTATGGCAAGTCTTTTAAGGGCCTTCGAAAGATTGTGGACCATTCTTCGAACAATCACTAAGTGGAATGACCTTGAGGGGAACCTTCTACTGGGTTAACTAAATTTACAAGTCTTTTAAGGGCCTTGGAAGGATTTCTTTCAGTATCTAAGTCTCGCCTCTATATACAGACGCTTGAACAGACCTACGTGCAAGCAGAATATAGCGATTAATGTGGACTACTGGGAGCTTCCCCTTTTTTACTTCAAATATTTGCAAGTTTTCCAACTCAAGGAGTACTTTCCTTAGATTGGTACAAGTGTGCTCCCTCTTCTGCCCTAATGAGGAGAAGCTTCCTTCAAGAAAATCTTCTTGTACTACAACGTTTCTAAATGACACCTGAGCATTTTCAAGTAGAAACTTCCTTCTTAAGGAAGCTTTATCAGGTTTTGCGGCGTAGCTTCCCTAAGGCATTGCTTATTCTACATGCTTTTCTTTAACTACCATTCATTGTGCAACGTTGATGCAACAAAGGAGTCGACCAAAAGCCTTCCAATGCATGTACCACATTGGCGCATGTAGGTAGAATTTCTAAGGCTCCCAACATGAAGGTGCTGATATGATGTAGGCCTACTATTCAAAGTGCATGCCACCTACCTAGTAGGCTACGATGTTTCCAAATAAGGATACACACGTAAAGTTATGTCGCGAGTAGCTCCCCTCCCAGCTAAAGCAAAATAGAAGCATTTCCAAAACGTTTTTTGCATGTCATAACACTTGAGTACACACCAAGTCCCCTAGGCTTCTTCAAGTTTGGTTCAGATACTTTATCTGGCAAGTATAAGAGAGAATTCTTAATTGACGTGGATTGAGGGGTCCATAGTAAAAACTGTAACTTTCCATCTAGAGCTTTGAATGAATTCCCATCTTCCCCAAGTTCAAGCTTGATAGTATCGTATTAATTGCACCTCTCAACATTTAATACCTATCCCATGTACGTAGTCAGGTAAAACATTTCATACATTCAACCATAAAATGATAAAATTGCATGGAATGAGGAACTCTAAATTAAACGTTTTGTTGTTTTCATTGAAGGAAGATTCATTTCTTATACCTGAAACATTCACACATCATACACCTTCTCAAACAAGAAATTTTTTTGTATTCCTAATTTTGTAAAGTACTTTTGGTTCCCCACCATGCTCGAAATTAGTATACATGTACATCCTACCTTTTTCTTTCTTACTTTGGTGACCTACATTTTTCGTGTTGAATAAACTTAATCATTGTTTTTTCAACAAGTGAATTACACTCTTTTGTAATGATAGCCATGTTGAACACCTAACAACACAATCCATCTGATGTTTCGAATGAGTACATATTGCGACCTTTTATGGTTTAGGCCAATGAAACAACCTTTAAGGAAGGTTGCAAAACTTATCACTCGAGGATGAGAATTCTTTTGTAAAATCAATGATATGACCTTCACGAAACAAAAGAGATGAATTCTGAACATGGATATTCAATATGTGTGAATTCATAATACAATATAATGATTTTGGCAAAAAAGAACGTTAAAATGACCCAATAGTTTATAAGCTACCATGTAAGCAAAAAACTAGTCTTACTGTACATTTGAGGCAAATGAAGAGCTTAAAACAAGAGGCATGAAGGATTTTTACAGTTCACGTAAGATATTTGAAATGCTTGGTTTGTATACATAATGCATTATGGTTGTGTGTTCCCTTACCCCCCACATCATGTCACTAAACATGGTCTCCCCTTCACCCTTAGGACACTTCATGGCCAAATGTATGATCTTCCTCATTGTGACCATAATTTGTTTTTACCTATTGTTCTTTGTAGATATCCATCAAAGTGAAATGCAAAGCCATGAAAGACGATTTAATCTACTAGAATATAATGGTTGTCGTCCAAGTGTCAAGTGGCCAATCCCCTGAAAAGCTATTTGAAGGGCACTATGTCAAGTAAAAAAGAAAAAATGGTTGTACCCACTATCTTCAAAATGCCTTCATGACCATTTGTATTCCCGGTAAATATTAATTGCTGCTGAGTGATAAGGAGGCAACTTTTTAGGTCTCTCAAAGTATTTGTGCACTTGAAATCGTGAGAAGAGCACCTAAAAGTCTCATATCCTTTGTGTTGGTTGAACTCTGTTAAATATCATTCACTCATACATTTTGAAATGCTTGTTAAAGAAATAAACAGTTTGGAGGGATACCTTTCTCAAACATTTCATTTCTCTTGTGTTTCTTAAGAATTGCTATACAAATCAGCATCTTATAAATTGACGTGATGCAATAAATGTTTTCAATAAACAACTCTTGATTTCTTTTTTGATGAACCTTGCTTCACAGTATGAGGTATCTCGTTCAATCAAGGTTTTTCAACTCTCATTCTTCATGTTTGTGGGGGTCAGCATGAAAATATAGTGCATTTCTAGGTTTTTAATGAGGTTAGAATCCCTCGAATGCGTTGAAAAGCCTTAAAATCCAATTTTTTATCCTTTTTAATGGTGAATTGTATCACAAATGGGTCTTGTTAAAATCAAAGGGTGATTCATGATGCATTTTGGAACAGATATTGAGGCTATCCAAACTATTGAATTTATTGATATTGAAGTTAGTTCCCAACACCCCATAACAAAAACTAAACATGATCAATTCAATGACTTATCATCGTTAACTTTGTTTTCATCCTTTAGTATCCGACCTTCACTTCCACTTTTTGCGCAATAACTTCATCTTCAAAATCTTGTTTGACATGGGGCAAACCATCTCTTGGGAAGTTCCCCTTAGACTTATTTGGTAATTGCACCAATTAAATCCTTAAAATCTTGGACTTTCATAAACTCTATGAGATACGATGAAAAAATTGGAAAGAGCTTTAATGAACAAACGTTTTTAAGATAAGGTCCAACCTACTCTAAAGTTTTAATCTCATGGTACCTAAAGAAGAAAGAATTTTTTAAGTAAGATTGAGCATAGAATGTATGTTTGATTGATCAATAATCTACATTTCTTGCTAAGGAAATGGTGCAAATTCAAAGACGTTCTGTGTACTTGTTTTTTCCATGTTTTTATTGTGTAAGTTGGGCAAAAACGAGGACAACTTGCTAGTGATATTATATTTGGATGGAGTGTAGAAGGGTTTTGTGAGAAGTTTATTGAATTGAAGGCATATGATATCATGAGATAGATGGGTAACAATGGTTTCCACCATAAACAGTCATTTGTATGTTGAATCCATAATACAAGTTTGCAACAGATTTTTGGTGGGTAAACTAAGATGAAAAGGTGATTTTTTGGATTGAGGTGGTTTTTTGAATTGAAATAGTACAAATGAAATTCATTTGAACATGCATGGAATATCAAATTATCCTTTAACATGAATGTCAGCATCACCACCTGTAGAGAGAGGTGGACAAGGTATAATGTCACGCATATGGAAGTGAAGTGGTTTAAAGCCGGAATAGGAGATTGTCACTTTTCAAAAAATTGGGATAAGTTGGGTATGTTTGAGAAGTACGAAGTACACTTTGTTGTCACAAGTGTCAAAACTTGGCTGTGTCTAAACAAATGATGAGAGCGAGAGAATGAGGCTTGGTAGAGCCATTTTGCATTTTGACGGTTTGCGTGATGTGACCCCGTTTTCCTATTCGTAGACTCAAGAAGTCCCTCATTAGTTCAACGTGGGGCTTCTACGATGAACTTACGGTTCACAGGATCAGTCGAAGTCACTCAAATGAACGTTGCTCGTAGTCTTCAAGTGTGAATTCATGCCACGAGTAGGGTGCGGTGAGTTCGGGAAATGACGGGAAAGTGGTCGTCATCGCGTCAGATTTCTGGGATACTTGGCAAAATTCCCCTCGAGCGCAAGAAAAAAACTGTTGCAACTACGTCCTAAAGTAGGTCAAGAGCAACAAAGTAAAGAATAGGTCGCTCTTGGGCATAAAGACTTGTGTATGCCCATCAGCATAACACTCCCCCCCTCTAGTCATGACGTCCCAACGTGCAACCATCACGTGATTGGAGTCAATCTTGGTGACCGTCGATAAGAGGATTGATGTCAGAGAGTTGGTTGTATGGCACCCGGGTATTAAATGCTGCATTCAGGTTCTTCCACTTTACCAAGCATTGATTTTGGCCTCTTCATTGGCGATGATTGAGGATTTCTTCAACCTCATACTCGTGGTCACCGTCATTGATCATGAATGGTGGACGAGAGCCACGCATCCAAGGAAATCTTTTGCTGGGTCGACAAACTATCAAAATTTACTAATGTGGAAGACTGAGTAAATCAGCATGTTGTTGGGTACTAGGAGTTTCTCGATGATATGAGTGCGCCTCTCCAAAATGCCGAAACGTCCCAACAAGGGTTTGAGCTTTTAATTTCTTGATCCACGAGTTTGATAGTTGCGGAGTTGAGCAAAACCTTATCGGCAGTCTTGAACTTCTAAGTTTTTCAATGTTTATCGGCTTGCCGCTCCATTACTCCTTCGTTTTTGCAACGGTTGGACAAGTTTCCACCCAGATTGAGAAACTTTCTTGTCCTTGAGTGTTGACGGCGGGGATGTTGCTCTCGGTCTGGAGATCCATCAAAGTGGTTGGCTCTGCTCCTTAAACAACATTAAATGGTGTTTTACCCATTGCAACAGATGCTAATGATTTATATGCAAACTCGGCAACTGATAGCTTGACTGCCTCATCGTTAACGTAAACTTTGCACAAGGCTCCAAGGATTTTTAAGAGCATTTTGATGTTGCGCTCAGTTTGTCCATCAGTTTGTGATTGGGAAATTGTTAAAACTTTGAGTCGCCTACCATACTACTGCATCGAATCTCACCAAAAGAAGCTAGAGAACCACACATCTTATTGGCTCGTGATTGATTGTGGGATCCCAGGCAGTCGGAGAATTTAGTCAAGGATTAGTTGTGCTGCTCCTTTGGCGATGAAGTGCGCCATCATTCAGAACCTGTCAATGACAACAAGCATGTTGTCAAAGCCTCAGTGTGATAGGTAAACCTGTCAATAAATCCATGAATATGTTGGTCCACGTTTTCTCCCGTATTGGTAGTGGTTGTAGCAAACCAAGGGGTTTCGTTCACCAACTCTTGTGTTTTTGGCATACGTTGCAACTTCTGCAAAAGTTTACGACGTTAGCCCCCATTTTCTCCCACCATTAGTACATAGAAAGTATCTACAAATTCTTCACTGCGCCAAAGTGGCCTCCTTGGCCGGTGTTGTGCTATTCCTTAAGAAGCCTGCGTTGAAGCTCTTTGACTTTAGGGATGACGACTTGATTTTTGTGCTTTCTACGCTAGAAGGAGCATGCATACGAGAACTTTGTCGTATCGTAGGCTCCGCGGTCCTTGTACCCACGTGCAAGCAACTTTACCACATATGCATTTGCTTGAAAATGTAGTGCGTTCACCTCCGTGATATCAGGTCACCGACTTTGCGCGCCTACAAGACTTGTCTTTCGGAGCTATAAATCAATCTTGTAGTCAAATTTAGACTCAAGGAACTCCATCCATTGAGATTGTCTTCAACTGAGTATTGGCTGCATTTTCATGTACTTAAGGGCATGGTAATGCGTTCAAACAATACATGTGCAGCACTTCAAATGAAAACGGCAAGTTTTCAAGGAATGATTGATAACAAGCATATCATTCTTGTGGATGGCGTAGTTGAGCTCCACTGCGTGAAGCATCCGCAACATGCACACAATAGGTTGTTCTCCCCAACCGTTCTCTTATAGAAGGACGCCCCCAATTGCTCAATCGAAAGCGTCTCTGGCCATGATGTAGTCAGTCGTTGGATCTACAAATTGAAGGGTCGTGGCCGAGTTCAAAGCTTAACGTAAAACTGTAAATGATTCTTGATTGTTGTCTTCTAAAATTCTCTCGTAAGTTATGCGAGTGAGGTTGGGAAGAGGCGTGGACAGTCAAGCATAATGTTTCAAAACCCTCCAATAACAGTTACAAAATCTGACGAAAACTCGTACGTTGTTTTCTTTTATTACTTGGCCATTACACCATCGCGGATATCGTTTTTGGATCCATGGATATACGTCCACCACCGATGATGTGGTGAAGATACTCAATAGACCTTTGGCAAAAGTCACACTTTGTGAGCTTCCCATAGAACTTCTCACATTATGGGACCTTGGGAACCTGTCAAAGATGTCGTCAATGTTCTTCCCATGTTCAGCTACTTACAAGGATTTTGTCAAGATATACCATGATAGACTCATTGAGTTATGGTCAAAAGTTGTTCTTCATCGTTGCCATGAACGTTGAAGGGGTGTTTGTGAGTTAAAATGCCATAACTGTGAACTCAAGGTACCCATAACGTGTTGAAAGGCAGTTTTTGAAACATCCGTCATAGTGATGAGAGTCTGGTGGGAGCCGCTCCTTTTGTCAATTTTGCTGAATTCTTGCTCCACATGCTTGGTCAGAAAGCTCGTACGCCCATGGTAGAGGGTAGCGGTTCTTCATCATGCACATTTGCATTTTCCAAGTTTTTCTTTGACAAATATTTTAAGTGCAATGTATAGAAAGGCAGACGGTCGAATGAACCCCTAAGCCAGTGTGTCATTCATTTGTCGCTTAGGCACCATAACTTCTTTATCACTAATCCAGTACGTCCCCCCAACTCCTGGGCTACTACGAGCTTTGAGCTCTATTTGGTGGTTGACGTCGTGTCTATAAAGGAGTGTTCTTGGGAGCTCGTCAAGAGAAATCCCTTGAAACTCATTTGCAAAGAGAGAAACTCCTTTGGCACGTTTGCAAACTTTGACGTTAATGATGCTCATGAGGCTCACAAGGCTAATGCGTTAGCAGCGGTGACAGATTCATTCCATGCGCTCCTCAAATGGACATGGACCAACCACATCAATGCTCCCCTCCTCTAATGTCTTTTTTCCATGTCAAGCGAGATCGGCCTATCTGGTATCCGTTCTACTCCTACAATTACTACTACAACGATTACATAGCTTTTTTCTCCCCTGTTGTTGTCTTTGGCTTGTTGACTTGATTTTGGCAGTTGCACAAGTAAAATTTCTGCTGCTCGTCTTGTTTGATGTAAACGACAATGTCAACTTCTGGGTCTTTTTGCTATAGATAATCTTGCCCAAGAATCACCTTTTAGTCAATCATTAGGAAAGATTTCCTGACATATACATCTTGTAGATTCTCAATCTACTGGCATAATGGTTGCTTTAATTTGAAGATGCGGATTTGCTCGTCAACATATTGTCCTTCAAAAGATCCACATTCGTGCTTCAAACCCAGCCTTTTCACCAGTTGATCGAATACTAAGCTGTGAGATGCACCTCCATTAAGTAATGCCGATATGGATATACGACTATTGCAAGCCCTCAAGTACACTTTCAGAAGCATCACATTCTGATCATCCTCATATCCCTCGTCAAATTTTCGGATCTCAAGAACCCTATAATAGGTGATTGTATTCGTTTGAGTAGGCGATCATTCAACATGAGAATTTTTTCAAAAGGAACAGTTTCATTGTGTACTCTTGCCCTCTGCCATTACCCATCTCCTCTCCTCCTTTCTGCTTTTCTTACCCTCCCCCCCCCCTCTGGTTTTGTCTGGGACACTTCCTTGCGATATGTCCGATCATTTCGCACTCATAGCAAGTCCATTGATCCCCTTTTTTCTCAACAGCATCAACTTCCATCAGAGTCAAGTTCTCAAAATTCTACGATTGATGCCCGTTCTTCTGCTACACTTTATACCTGAGGCGCTAGTCTTAGGATTCGTTGAATTTTGAATTGAAATCAGCAGATTCAATGCATTGAATAGTTGCAATGAAGTGAGATAAATCATTGGTGATGTTGTAGATTGCGAATGCTGTACGAATACCATGCTTGAGGTCGTTCTTATAACAAAAAACAAGTTCATATTTTAAACTATTTCTGCTAGTAAAAATCTCTTGAATACTTCGTCTATACTCTGCCATGTTACATACCTGCTTTAGGTGCTGTAACCAGTGGCAAACCTTTCTTTTCTCGTTCAAGTGACAAAAGTGAGGGATGAGTGCCTCAATGAATGTGCGCCAGTGGGATGGGGGGTAATTGATGATTTCCAAGTTGCACCAACGTACTAAAGAGATATTACACCTGATGAAAATGATGTGGTAGCCATGCGATCAGCGCCTACGACTACCTGTTGCCCTTCGATTGCCATGAGATCGGCCCAACACCTTAAATCCGTGCCCTACAAAAGCAAGGCTCCAAGGTTCATCTTCTGTTTGTCAATGTGAACCTTAGCAAAAGTCAAGATTACCTCCAAACTTGTCAGAACAATCTTCACACTTGGTCCTTTGGAAATTGTAGGATCAAACAACTTAGGAGGCCTTGTGCCAATTGAGGATTTGCCGATGTGGAGTCAATCAACGAGTACCACTTTTTGCGCTTTTCAATCACAGAATTTGGCAACACACTACTACAATTTCTTGACAAGAATTTGTTGAAACGCTTCCATCTACGCTCGCCAGTCAGTCGGCTGCTTGATCTTGTCTTGTGTTGTCGATGGAGTTGTATTGGTTGGGGGTACTATTGGAATGAGCATGTTAGGCTCGCTTAACTTCGGATTGGCTGCAACAGTCAAAGTGCCAGCCGTCATGCGCTTATCCCCCTCAATGAGGCCAAAGGTCATTTTCATGGTAACTTGTGCCATCACTGATGTCTTTGCCGATTACCGTCCCTCGTTGCCGAGTGCTCTCACTCCGTCTGTCAACTTCTTCTCAAGGTTTGCGGACTTCTCGTCGGTGGAGATGCAATGGAAGACACATGTGGATCTTGGATTTATGCAAAAATTAACCTTGTGCTCCACCCAGGTATATGCGCTCTAATACAAAGAGTTACGAAAGCGGAAGTGATGTGGTTCACAGTTTAAGTCGGATGTTGTCACTTTTCACAAGATTGGGGTTAGTTGGGTTGTTTATAGAAGCAGAAATGACTCCATTGTCACAAGTGTCAAGACTCAACTCTGTACAATCTAATGGCGAGAGCGAGAGAATGAGCCTCGGTCAAGCCGCATGGTGTTTCCGTATTTCACGTGATGTGAAGCCATGTTCCGATTCGTGGACTCGAGAAGTCCCTTGTTAGTTCGACATGGGGCTTCGAGCTTTGATTTGGGGTTTGCGAGATCTGTCAGAGTCGCTCGAATGCTCGTCGCTCCTTGTCTTGAAGTGTCGAGTAACGCCACGAGTAGGTTCCAGTGAGTCCAGGAAATGACCGAAAAGGGGTCGTGATTGCGTAAGAGTTCCGGGGTATTCTTTAGAATTCCCCTGAAGCAAGCAAAAAGCATGTTTGCGACTCGATCACGGAGTAGGCCAGGAGTGACGAAGCAAACAATAGGTCGTTATTAAGACTATAGACTCCTATATGCCCATAGGCATAACGTATAACCTCGTTGGTGGGGTGAAAACTGTTAAGGTGAACAAAAAACGTCTTCCATGCGGAAGAAGTACAATGAGGTTCAAATTGGGAAAAGACCTAAGGCTGATGGTGGAGTATACATCTTACGAAATTGAATGAAGGATCTCATTGAAAAGTCAAATTTTGAAAGGAGTATAACCAAGGGAGGTGATTTCTATGTTTGCACATTCGAGATGCAAGATGCCAGTTGGATTTGTGCTAATATGTTTCATTAAAACATGTTTTTGTATGAAAAAGCCTCAGCAAAAATGGGATGCCATAGGGTGTTGTGGATATAATACAATTCCATCCATTCAAGGCAATTAGTTTTTCTATGAAATTCTGGAGGATATGTGATTTCATCTAAAAATGCTTGAATGTATCTTTTCAATGGATGAGAAAAATGTCATCAACATGATTTTGGGACGTGGAAGAGGTTGAAGATGTGGGTTGGGTAGGGAAAATTGAAGGACGTGATGTTGAGAGTTTAATGTAGTTATGGTAGTTGAATGAAAAAGGAGTGAAGTTGTTGCATGGATTGCGTTAACTATGTGAATGGGGATGGCTAGACCATGACCACCATCATGCACGGTATAAAAAAAAATGCATCCAATCACATGGATGTAGATGCATTGTTTTTTAGATGTGATGAGAAGAAAGAAAGTTTGAGAAAACATGAGGAATCATTATCGTTAGTGGAAACGGATCAAATCCATTTGATACATGTATTTTGTATAGCGACATGTGCTTTCAATTAATTCTTTGGTCTTTAACATCAAGAAAATTTTACCTTTTTACTTAATCATTTCATAACATGACATCGTAGTAGGTATCACTCTTGAGTTAGCGCCCACACTAAACATTCACGAGGGCATAGTAGAGGAGGAGGAGAATCTGATGTTGGCAAGATCAAGAATGAGGCAAATAAGACTTCTGTTTGCTAAATGGATACTAGTAACCTTTGTGCATCATTGATGGGGTGGAGCCATGTTAGCTTTCTTGACATGGTTTAGTAATAAACTTGCATTGTCTACATGCCCTAAAACTGTTTTCCTTTGACTTCAATTCATGCTTGCTCCAAAGAGGTCATGAAAGATTGTGTCCACAAAAACTTCCCATTCCTTTGGTGAAGTAGTATGGGATAAGGGGGATGTCCTGATGTAACAGAGACATGATAGATAGTTTTTTGTAGGAAAGTCTTCATAAGGACGTGTTTTAGAGGATTTGTGGCATTTCTTTAACCAAGTAAGTAAGTGTGGATAAAATACATGTGGTGGAGAGGATGGAAGAGGAAGTAATGATTAAAAGAGTCGTAAGAGTTAAAAAAGTATTCATCAAGGTTGGAGCTTAGTGTTCACCATGAAATGCTTGAAGTCAAAGTGTTTTTACATGAAAGTAATCGTGTTAGGAATTTAAGTGGAACATGAGAATTTGATTATATATTTGGTGGACTCAAGCCATGAGCGCAAAGTTTAGCTAGAATCTTGTATCCTACATTGGAAATGCATATTGGGAAATGGTGGGTAATTTCTTGAGTTCCCTCCTGTTTAAGGCCTTGCACTTCCATTAGATGGCGCTTTAATCTCTTGTTGGTGTTTTTTTCACCATAATAATTCGTGGTGAGGAATTTTTGCCAACCACATCCATACACAAACGCAAAGGGTGAGGAAGCTCGTAGGTGGGGGAAAGTGAAAAACATATTGGTTGCTTTACACGTACCATCTTCTGTAACGGGTCGAGTCTCCAGATCCTGCTCAAAAGTCGTCGTCGGAGTTTGCAGAATAGCGTTCTCAGTCCGCGTCAAGGATTTACCCCCTTCGTAAGACTGAGGGGCAATCGTCATCAACGACTCAGAGCAGGGAGACTTGACTATCTTGAGTCTCCGGAGGCCTATTTCCGTTTTTAACCTCACCCCTGGTTTAGGGACCCAATCCGGACTTTTTACCTCGAACTCTAGTGTTTGCACAAATTATCTTCTTTGATTTATGCCAATGTTTGTCGTTGAGAAACTTCAATTCTCGTTTTGCCGTTTTGGTGCAAAATCTTTGCGTGTGAGGCGTGTAGGTGATTTCACGCCAGTCCTCTTGTCCTCACCCCCGCTCCCCCTATCCCTCGTCCTTGCTTAATTGTTTGCAAGGAGGGCGAGGGAGGGTGAGGGCACGAGGCGACAAGGCCTTGCCCTCAAGGCCCTCGTGGTCCCTAAGCCGACGATCGTGTTGAGGCCGCGATCGGCGGCTTGCGGCTAGCTAGTCGGTGGCCGGCCGGCCGCTTGGCCGCTCGCCAACCGTCTAGCCGGCCGGCAGCAAGCCGGCTGGCGGCAGGCGAAGTGCTGGTTGCCAGCCAGCCCTCGCTAACGCGAGGGGTGGTGCACAACCACCCCTTGCTTGATCAAGGAGGGAGGCCCAAACCAGCCCTCCCGCTACATTGCTCCCCACTTAGTATGAACCATCCCGATTCATGAACAACAAGTTTGATTGTCAGTCAGTAAGTCATCAACATTGTGAAAGAAAATTTATAATTTATACCACCAAGTAGACATGAACACATGCATGGTACTTGGACCTCAGTTGCAGCTTGTAGGTTTGCACGGCTAGCGGTCTCCCCCCTTTAGGCTGGAGCATCCACGCGACAACCATGTTAAGCGTACCTAACCTCCTATAGACGTTGTCCATGATTGCTACCCTCTGGGAATGCTGTTGACTTTTTCCGTGTTCAGGTGGTACCTTCTCCCACGCGTCGATTTGTGCAAGGTGCAAGCTTGCTATAGTATTCGTAGACCACCCCTCTAGGCAACCAAGATTCGGGCTCCCATGAATTATGTTAAGGTCCACAACCGGCCCAATGAATGAGGTACTCCCTGGCAACGTGCAACAAAAGAGTAAGCTCTCAGTGCTGGAGTAGGCGAAGCACCTTGTATAGGCCGTGAGCAGCAAGGACTGCTAACGGTGGCTGAACGGTTCCGTCTGCCATGTATGGAGCCAGCAGGCTCACATGAACCACGTCATGTATCTTCATACTCGGCGGAAGTAGCAATCGGTATGTCACTGGCCCAATGCGTGCCACAATGGAAAACCGCCCAATCAACTTCGGTGGAAGTTTTCTTGCCCCTAGCCACTTCAACCAAAGGTTTTTAGTGCTAAGCAGCACTTTATCACAGATGTCAAATGAGACCTCCCGGCGACCTTTGTCGGCATATGCCTTTTTTTGCTGCCAAGCTGCTTCACGGTGACCCTTTGACTGCGGTAACAAGGATTCAATGCGCTTGGCAAAGGCTTTTGCAAAAGGAACCTGTCCTCCTCTACTCCCACTCTTCACCAATGAAGAGGGTACCACTCGATATTCACCATTGTTCAATACTTCTGGTGTGAACTGTATGGACTTGTTCACCGGGTTGTTCACTGTAAACTCCATTGCTGCAGGGAGTTCATCTCGATCGTGCATGGCAGGGTCCACGTACATGCAAAGCATCTACTCCATAGTGCGATTCATGCACTGTGTTTGTCCGTCAGTTAGAGGGTGAAATGTTGTTAGCAATTGCGACTCACTGCCGAGGTACTCATGCATCTTTTGCCAAAATGTACTAGCAATTTTTTTATTTTGGTCAAAGGTAAAGCGCAACGGCAAGCCATGGTACTTTACGACACCCTCAAAGAGGAGACGAGCGGTTTCCTCCGCGTTCACGTCATTAGTTGTAGTAATGAAGAGTGTCATCTTTGTCAAAAGATCAACTACCCCTAGTATTGCATCGTGGCCACGGGCCGTGTCCGGAAGACCAGTAATGAAGTCCATGCTGACGCGGTCCCATGGAGTCCCAGGAATGGGAAGCTATTGGAGGAGTCCAGGAGGCTTCTTGTTACTGGCCTTGTTTCGAATACATGGTTTGTATGTCATACAATACTTATGGACATCGACAATCCATCCTGGCCACCAATAGTGGTCGTACAGTGCATGTCCGGTCTTTTGGGGTCCAACATGACCTACGATCGGCGGGTCGTGGATCTGGGAGATAACCTTTGCTTGAAGGTCTTCCGAGTTTGGCACAACAACTTGTTCTCAATGCTAATAGATTCTCGTGGCCTCCAACAAGCCGTACTTGTCTAGATTTTGAGAGTCTTCATCCCACGAATACACACAATATCCGATTTGGATCCTTTTTATAAAACCGTTCTTATGCATAATCTCTCGTGGTGGTTCCCGCAGATGTGGGGGATCAGGGAGATCAGGTGATTATACTGTTGCTATTGCAATGGCCATGAAATATCCACTGACCTTGGTGGTTGCTTTAATTTCCACCGGCTATCAGCTTAGTGGATTGGCCACATTGATGCGTCCTCGCCGATGTTCCCATGTGAACGAGAATCAGCTCAGGTATTCGCTCCAACGAGCCTATCATCTCTATAGGTCCGGTTGCATTTGGAGAAACACCAATGGATTATGGTTGGTCACAACCGTCACACCCTCTTCAACACCCTTGAAGTAGCAACACCACATCTTGAAAGTGTTTACTACCGTAAGGAGATCTTGATCCTCAGTTGTGTACAGCATTTTTATGGGGATGAGCTTCCGGCACTCATACGCAACTGCGTGACTGTTCTGCATGAGGACGGCTCCAAGTCCTACTACCAACGCATCACACCAAACATCTCACGGTTGCGATGGACCCGGAAGAGCTAGGAAGGGCGCCGTGAATTGAAACTCTTTGACTTTGAGAAAAGCGTTCTTGCAATCAGGTGTCCATTCCCAAAGCACGTCTTTTTGCCTGAGCCTGGTTAGCGGTGCTACCAGGGTCAAATACCCTTACATAAACCGTTGAAAGCAGTTTGCAGGGCCGAGGAAGGACCAAATCTTCCCAACATTTTTGGGGCGTGGCCAGTCCACAACATCTTGGACCTTTCATGGGTCGACACAAATGTCGTCCTTGTAGACAATGTGTCCAAGGTATTCGAGCTCATCTTGTGCAAACTTGCACTTGCTCGCTTTCGCATAAAACTTTTGTTCCCAAAGGATTGTGAGAACTTTCCGCAGATTTTCAATGTACTCTTCCATTGATTTAGAAAAAACAAGGATGTCATACACGTAAACCAAGACAAACTGTCTGAGTTGCTTGGCAAACAATCGGTTCATTTCTCTTTGGAAGGTTGCCGGGGTATTTGTAAGCCCAAAGCAAAACACTCAGAACTGATAGTATCCCATGTGCCTTTGATACACGATTTTGGGCACATCATCTTCTGTCATGCGGATTTGATGGTACCCTAGAGACAAATCCAAGGACAAAAACACTTTTGCACATTGGAGTTGGTAAAAAAGGTCCTCAATCCACGGTAAGGGGAATTGATTTTTCACTGTTAGCTTTTTTAATGCCTGGGCATCTACGCACATGCATAAATCACCGTCCTTTTTCTTCACAAAAAGGATCGGCACATTGTACGGCAAGCTAACGGGCTCGATCCACCCTTTTGCAAAGTACTCTTTGATTTTGCGTTTGGTCTCTTGCCGTTGTGTTGGACCACGGCAATACATGGGTCTGAAAGGAAGAGCCGCCTCCGGATGCAGCAAAATCGTGTGGCCCATGAGTCTTTCTGCTGGAAGCCCAGCCCGTGGGTCTTAGAATACATCCAAGAACTTCGCCAATTGAGATTTGATCTCTTTTGGCGTGTCTTCCTTCACGTTGTCCTCCACTTTCTGTAGCAGAGCCAAGAAGTATCAACAACCTTGTCAAATACATCTCTTAACCTACATCGCAGACAAGCTGGCATAGACTTTGAGTAACTTCTGTGATTCTTTTGTACTCAAGATCAACGTAAAGCGTCGTTGTCCTTTTCAATGGAGCAAACGCTTTGATTAAAAGCACATTAGAGCCTTGTTGTAACGGAACCAGGGATCGCCTAGCACCACGTCAAACGTGTCAAGAAGGTTGAGTACCTTCAATGTGATACTCTGTGTGTACCCTTGAATACAAATTCTCTTTATAAGTACCGATCACAGGTACAGTACGGTTTCACCAACAACAACGGCGCCATTCCATGGCTCATACTTGAAGCCAACCTATCGGGTAAAGACAAGACTAAAAAAAGAGTCATCTCCTCTAGTGTCAGCAAGTACATTCATGGGGGCACCAGCTAGGTGTCCTTTGAACTGTATTGTCATGTTGCCTCCACTCTTACAACTGAACAGACTTGACAACGGCAAGTCAAGATAGTGATAAACACGGAATGTGTACGATGGGTGTCGCAACTCCCATGATTCACCCACTCGAGTCCACATGTTATGGACACATGTGAATTCGGCTAGCACCTTCCGGGCTTTGAATTCAACAGGGTCAAAATCGTTGATTAAAGGTACTGTGAACGTGATTGAACTCATTGCTTTGAGGGCATTTGCTTCAATCACTACGTCACACAACTCTTCCATAGTGGTTATTGCCGCCACCACTAAGCATGTACGATCATGCATCTCATCTGGAGATGCATGGTTTACTGGGCAATGTCGGCCAGGAAGTGTAGAATGCGGTTCAACAAGTGGAGAGAAAACAATAGAGAAATTTGAATTCGTCAAAAACTCAATTTGTTTGACACCCTCATATAAAAACATGAATCCACACTTGTGATCGAGTTTTACCCCTGAGTGGTCCCCACTGACGTGACTCAGGGGTGGGGAAAACCTGCCCCACCGCCGTGTCCGCTGCCACGGTCGAGCCCATTGTCGCGACTACGCCCCTATCCACAGCCCTAACTGCAACCTCATGCTACACCATCCCAACAAGGTGTTGCTACTGCAGCTAACGCCGTGGCCTCCTGTCCACCACCAGCAGCCTGAGGATAGTGAGCCTTAAACTGGCTCGGATGCATGCAGTTGTGGCAGAGCCCTTTCCAAACGAATGCGTTGTGACGCTCACGTGCTACCTGCAACTCATCATTCTCGTGGCTACGCTTGTTGTTGGGGCCCTTGTATCCACCAGCCTCCTTAGCTAGAGGGTTTGCAAGCTGCTTGCCCTTAGCCCCGCCTTGCTATCCAGCTGACCCACCAGCCTTTACAGCGTCCATGCGCATGTTACGGCCTTGCAATGCACGCGCGTTTAGCCGTGCATCGGAGTAGTGCTTTGGGTTCGCCGAATACACTTTGCTCATGTAGTGCCGCAATGCCCTCCATCTTGTCCAAGCCTGGCCAGTGGCTGTCGTGGTGGTCTTGTCCTTCTGCTTTTCGCTGGTGAGACCATCACACAAGTACTCTAGCAAGATGCACTCTGGGTACTTGAAGGTCTGAGTCCCATCGCCCTCGGTGAAGTTTTCTGCTTCCTCCGCGAGTGTGGGAAACTCGCTCAAGTAGGATTCGAGTGAGATGCCCAGCTGCTTGAAGTCCTTGATCTTGTGGAAAGCACGTCGTGCCTCCTCATGTTGGGTGCACTTCTTGCGCATGATCGCGTACAAGGCCTCCCACGGTATGGGCTGCCACTCGAGGTGCGGCTGTTGCGCAGTCAACTCCTTCACCACATACTTGAAGAGTTTGTCTTCAATTTACGTCGTGGCAAGGTCGCCCCACTGGCTGAGTGGAGCCTTGTGGACACGTAGAACGTACTCCATGTGGTTTAGCGAGTTAGTCAACTTTACGCCCTTTTAGAAGATCTCAACACTCTGGAGGAAGGACGTGTTCATGACCAACCTTGAACTTGTCGAGGTAGGCAAGTCGTCGCTGCTAGCGGTAGTGGCATTTGCAGCTGCGCTTGCTACTACATCCGCACCTGAGTCATGCTCTGCAATGCCTTGTTTAGGTCTTTACATCGGTAGCTTGCCTCATGGGCGGCCAGGCACTATAGCTATCGATCAGAATCGAGGTCCATGATGCTCTGCCTGATGTGGACCAGTAGGTTGGCAAACGCGAACTTGAGCTCTGATGTTGTCGAAGCATCAGCGATCACCTCTAGGGCCTTGCGTTGTCCGTGCACCCTTACCCAATACAAAAGGGTACGGTTTGCGTACACGCCTTCAAGGAGTCTCACCTTTTGAAGGAGACTATCGTCGGCGACGACGCTCAAGTGGGTGCTGCCCTACCCTCTTACGGCCACATCGTGGGAAGGGGGGTCCACCCCCATTCCTCTCAGTGGTGCTGTATCTCCACCGTCAGTGGTGATCTTGAGTCGGCCTATTGCCTTAGCATCAAACTCTTTGAGCCTACGACGGTCATCGCGAATTGCCTTCGCGGTGTCGACGTCCGGCTTGTTCTCGCGAGAATTTCCCGTGTGACCGTTTTCAGCACCCTTCTTGCTCTCTACACTCTCGCTACCGTTGGCACCTTCAGGCAATGCAGCGGGCTTCTTATCCTTCTCGAGAAATTGGCTCAAGTTTGCCTCACAACAATGACGATGGTCGTGATCCTCGTCGCCTTCACCATCGTCACTGTCGTGCTCTTCGTTGGGGTCTCCTTCTAGGAGATCCTCCTGCATTGGGTTGTCCGTCGCATGGTGGTTGCCCGCGTGCGCGTTGACGTACTTGTCGAGGATGTTTTGGCCTCCGCATGCTTCTTTGTGTCGCCGAGGATGGCGTCGGTTATCTTAGGCGATACGGTGGCCTTTGGCGGTACGGTTGCCTTAGGCGGTACGGTTGCCTTAGGCGATACAGTTGCCTTTGGGTTGGCAACCGTGCTCACAGCGGCGGCTCCCAAAATTTGGAGTCTGCCAAGAGCTCATAGTGAGGCCGTCAATACCTTGCTCTTCTTGGTCTTAGACAGCCCGGCACTTGCCATCTCGTCGTTTGTGCAACTAGCACCTGAAGGTTGTTGTAAGGATCACCCTACAACTCAAAGGAGGGATCGCCTCCAAGAATCTCGCTCTCATGATCGCTGAGTCAATTTCAAGTTTTATTTTTGTTTTCATAGGCCGCCATGTCGGCACAAGGTCGTGGGTTCTGAAACTAGTCTTCCTAAGTCGTGACTCATGGCGATTGGAACGGACTAGTACCAAGGAAAACAGAAAATTACAAGACAATAAAATGAGAAGGAGTGTGAATTCCATTCACAATGTAAGAGCAAGGAGTGGCAAGGAGAATTCTAACAACACCTACCAAGCCTTCCAGTATCTCCTCCAACTTCTTTTCGTCCTCTTGTCTTCTTGTCGTCCTTGGTCTTCTTTTCACGCTCCTTGATGCCTCTCGTGTTCTTGGGCGATGTCTCCCTTGAGCTGGCGGCATTAGCAAGCCGCCAAAAATCTTCAAGGTGTCACCCTTCTTCTTTTCAAGATGCTCTTAGGCCGTGAGAGTCCTTAAGCTTGGGAAGGAGCGCTGTTCCAATTTCTTCGATGAAGGAGTTATGAAGGAGGCTTCCAAATGGGGAGAATTTTGTGGTTTTTAAGGGTAGGAACTCCCCACCCTGTCGCAAAAAATCCTCTTAGTCCTTTGTAAGTAAGGAGAGGCTGGAAAGAAGGGTCTCCACCAAGTAGCACTCTTTTCAAGTTTTCTAACACACTTTACGGTGCTTCAATTTGTGAAGTGCAGATGTCGTCCTCCCTTCTGGCATTTCTGCTGCTCCTTGCAACTATCGACAGTGTTTTATCGATGTTGTAGTCACCGTTTCCGTCAAACTCTTTGTCGCTGGGGTCGTCGAGCTCTGAGAACCACTGTAACTGGTCGAGTCTCCAGCTTCTGCTCTGAAGTCATAGTCGGAGTTCGAAAAATGGCGTTCTCAGTCCGTGTTAGGGGTTTACCCCCTTTGCAAGACTGAGGGGCAATCGTCATCAACGACCCAGGGCAGGGAGACTCAAGTATTTCGAGTCTCTAGAGGCCCAATTCCGTTTTTAGCCCTACCCCTGGTTTTGGGACCAAAATTTGGGGTTTTTACCTCAAACTTGTGTGTTCGTCCAAGTTTTTTTGTTTATTTTATGTCAAAGTTTGTTGTTAACGAACTTTGATTTACGTTTTGCCATTCTGGCGCAAAACATTCACGTGCGAGGCACATTGACAATTTTGCGCCAGTCCTCTTGTCCTCACCCTCGCTCCCCTATCCCTCGTCCTCGCTTGCTTGTTTGCAAGGAGGGTAAGGGGGGATGAGGGCACGAGGCCACGAGGCCTTGCCCTCAAGGCCCTCATGGCCCCTCAGCTGCTGATTGGGCTTAGGCCGCGATCGGCGGCTGGCGGCTGGACGGCCTATGGCCGCCCGGTCGTCTGGCTTGCTGCCGGCCGTCTAGCCGGCAGCCAGCCAGTCAGGCCGGCAACGAACTGGCCGGCGGCCAGCAAAGTGCTGGCCGCCGGCCAGCCCTTGCTGACGCGAGGGGTGGTGCGCAACCACCCCTCGTTTCAGCAAGGAGGGAGGGCCGAACCGGCCCTCCCGCTACATCTTCATTTCATTTGTGAATTCAGATTTGATATGGAATTGGTTTTTTTTAATGGAAAGCCAAGTTTCTTCAATCCATTACGTTCATGACCATGTTTGAATATGGCTTTTTTGTTGCAGATTCAAATTTCTTTCCTATTTTTGTGTTAATAAAGTTTTCTTTTTTCTTTGTCTCCCCAGTTTTTCATGTGGCCAAAAAATGTCTTCTTACCATCATAGCCATGTTGAAAATGGAATGTGGGATTTAAATACCTTTTTAGTAATGATGATGTAATCATGTATTTTTTGCCATTGATTTACTCTTGGAGAGTTTTTTAATTCCTTATCCGCCCATTAACTTCTTATTGGGCAACAATTTGAAGGAATCATAGGATGTATTGTCATTTTTATGTCATAAAAGATAAAGTTGGATCTTCAAATTGATATGAATGTAATGATGAGAAAAGTGGAACGAAAGATGTGGACAGTTCAGTTGGAGGAGTATATCAGGCTCTTGACGGAAGAAAATTAGAAATGTGTCTCCCATCGTAAGGGGTTCCGATATCAATGCTGTATGCTGAAATGTTCCCTATTGAATTGCTTAAGTGCAGCATTAGCCAAAACATTCCAGCATCATCGGCCGACTGCGCTTTTGTCCCATCCGTGAGCATCGCTATCGAAGATCCTACACTCGCTCACGATTCCTGCTATGGCTGCGTAGCGCAAGACACGCTGCGCACTGATATCCCCCCTCCAACCCCCGCTCTCGCCCAGATCCCGCAGATAGTAGTAGCTCGTTATACACTAGTAGTCTCCGTCGTCACCGTCAGACTTGGAGCACACGCACGCGCGGATCGCCCCGGTTGTGCAAAATCGCCATCACCATCGGTCGCACCTCACAGTGCTCACTTCGCTTGCTGAGAATCCAGCAAGGTTCGCCCGATTCGCCCCTCCTTTACTCCTGCAAACCCCTTGACTCCTCCTCCTTCCCGAGCGGAGCGGCGAGCAAGCTGGAAAAGGGCCTGGATTCCACGGACACCTGAGTCGGCGAAAAAAAGTCGCAGCTTGGACAAAACCGACAGGGCAACGTGTGCGGAACTTCAAGCGCCCATTCCCATCGTCTCCCTCTCAGCTGGTTCTCAAAGAAAATTTCATCATGGCAGCAGCAGCTTCCGATTTTCCTCAAGCAGTCACGCTGCACGCACTCAACGTGACGTCACTCGGCGTCCCTGCAAGAGTGCAAGACCGACTTGCCGAAGCGCCCGCCGCCCTACAAGGCGCTACGTCAACCCTGACGGAGGAGGTGAACCTGCAGGTGCTAGAAGGAAGGCTGCAGCTTCTCCGCAGTTTGAGGAGCCTTGCTGCGGTGCGGTGCCAGCAGTTCACTGATATGATGGAAGCAGAGCTCCTTCTGCAGCAGCGGCAGCAGCAGCAGCAGCAGCAGCCGCAGCAGTTGTTGCGCAGGAGGTGGCAGAGGCAGCATCGTCAGGCCTCCTCCATGGGGGGAGATGAACATGAGACATGGAAGCATCGGCGCCATGACCTCCATGACTGTTACAATGAGGCAGAAGACAGACACGAACAAGAAGAGGGACTCTGCATGCTGCACTGGGGCAGCAATAGCGAAAGCAGAACCCTTGCTGCTGCTGTCACTTCCCCACGGGATTCTAGGTACCTTCCTGCCTCTGCGCCCGCCTCTCCATCACACAGAAACGAGAGGAGACTTCAAAGGAGAACATTGCGGCAGCAGCGGCTGGCTTCGTCTCTTTTTCCACTGGACGTAGTGCTTGCATTGAAGAATTACAGGAGCTGTTACGACGAAGGGCCCAACACCTGCTGATTATGTCCGCCTTGACTACGATAATAAAGAAATCCAGGGCAGGGACCGCAAGAAATGAATCATATGAGGCCATTTGGCCTGTCCGCCTCGCGCCTTTGGTTGCTAAAGCAACCTAACGGCGCCTCGATCTTTCCTTTCAGTTTGCTTAAGATGACGTAGTGTATGGGTGGGAACCGCTAAGAGCGAAGCTGATCAGCAGCATTGCTCCCAAGACAGTCGCTGAAGCGACCTCAATTCACTTGTGAAATTGTGTGCACATAGCCATTCCACCTCATTTGACCACTTTCTGCTTGATTGTACAGGGTGTCGTTCTTTATTCCCATTTGACAGCCGATGTCGTTTCTTTCTACCAGATTGCCATCCTCATTCAATCTCTAGCATCTCCCAAACTCTACGAACTCAGAACCTATACTACCTCGCAATCTCTGCACTCTCCCAATCTCTACAATCTCCCACTCTCTCAATATCCCAATATCTAACCTTTTCCCAATCTCTACCATCTCCCGTACGTCACCTACCATGTCTAAGCCTGCCCATATGACAT
>SZWC01003646.1:172534-182774 GCA_023375785.1 Penium margaritaceum | reverse complement strand
CGCCAGAAAGCAGCTGAAAACTGATAATGACTGATTAGGAATGAAGAATGAACAACAATGGGAGACCCCTCCAAGTTCTAGGCCCCCCCCAGCTCTGTAGAGCTTGTTACTCAGTTCATCAGCCAATCAGAAAATAGCTCAGTTCAGGCTGGCAGGTTTTCTCGGTGAGGCCTGCCAGGCAGCCGACTGCCCAAAACCCGGGCGTCGTCCGTTTTGCCTGAAAACTGGACCATACCATAATACCGACGCTGCAAACGCAGCCGTGCGATCAAAATCTGCTAGAAAAATAGTAGCAAGGAGTTATGTCAGCCTAAACCCAGATAGTGCCCACAATGGTTTTTGCTGCCAAACAGGGCCATGCAACATGCAACTGGGACCCTAGGCAGTGCATGACGATGCAGACGCGATGGGACGCGCTGGACGCATGCAAGCAGCAACTGCGGTGTCAATGACCGCCGGCAGCACGACCGCCGAGGAGGCCTGCCGATGGAGCTGAGCGCGTCGCCGGAGAGAGGAGGCTCCAGCGAACTGCGAGAAGACCTCAGCATGCATCGCCTCCACCGGACGACACTCCATCAGCGTCGAGTCTCGCCGTCAGTCATCTGCACGCCGATGTACACAAGCCGGGAGGACACAACAGAGCACAATGAGAGATGCAAAAAAACCAACACTCCCCCATGACTCACAGGCGTAGTGCACATGGGCGGACAGGGACACGGTCAACATCCAGACTCCCCCAGGGCATGCAGAGACGCAGGCAGAGATAAAGAGAGCCTCTCGCGGAAGTACGCCGACCGAACTCACAGCCTTCTTAAACGAGTCGCGCTTCAGTGCCTTGGTCAGGAAGTCAGCCAACTGCCGTGCTGTCTCAACCCACACGATGCTGATGCTGCCGTCATGCAACAATGAACGCACATAGTGATACTCAACGTTGATGTGCTTTGTGCNGTGATGGATGGGACGGACTGACGCAACTCGGACAACAGACGACGCAACCACACACTCTCACACGCGCCTGATCCAAGAGCCACGTACTCAGCCTCAGCAGTGCTGCGTGCAATGCACCCCTGCTTGCCACTGCGCCAAGACACAGCCGTGCCGCCAATCAGAAAGATCTTGTCTGTGCGACTCTCACCGTCAGGACTGCTAGCCCAGTAGCTGTCGGTGTAGCCCACTGCGACAACAGACGGTTGACAGCGGAACATGAGACCTCGCCGAGGAGTCGAGACGACATAGCGCAGTACTCGGATCGCGGCCTCGTGGTGGAGGTGACGCGGCTCCTGAGAAAACTTGGCCAGGAGGTTGACGGCGAACGCGATGTCTAGACGCGTCGCCGTCGCCAGGATCATCAGTGACCTGATGACTCGCAGGTACGTGGTCACGTCAATTGGCTCTTCCACAACAGCTGGGTCAGGAGTTTTCAGCTTTACCTGGCCATCGGGCGACATGGGTGAGGATGCGCTCGGCACGAGTGCGAGGTCTTCGACGAAGCGAGTGGACAGAGTCTGCACATAAGCAGCCTGATGGACATGGAGGATGCCCTGGGAGCGATCATGCTCGAGCTCCATGCCCAGGAAGACTCGGGCAGACCCGAGATCCTTCATCTGGTAGGTGGCGTGTACCAGGTCCTTGACGCGCTGGATGGCGGCCGTGTCTGGCGACGCAATGAGGAGGTCGTCGACGTACACCAGAACAGCAGCGAAGGTCTGGTCTCGCGGACTGACAAACAGTGCAGGGTCCGCGGTGCTGCGCTGGAGCCCACCACGAAGGAGCGTGCTGCTGATCTCCTGGTTCCAGCACCGAGGCGACTGCTTTAGGCCATAGAGGGCCTTACGCAGTCGCCACACTCTCCCGGTGCCATCGTCAAAGCCTGGTGGCTGCACCATGTAAAGCTCCTCACCCTCCAGTGAACCATGGAGAAAAGCGTTGCTCACATCCATCTGATGCAGCTCCCACCCGTACTGGGCGACCAGGCTCAAGAGCGCCCGGCTGGTGGAGAACCGGCCAACTGGGGCAAAGATGTGGTCATAGTCGACCCCAGGGACCTGGGCAAACCCCTTTGCAGTGAGGCGGGCCTTGTACTTGTCCAAGGACCCGTCGGGTTTCCACTTGCGCCGAAAGACCCACTTGGCGCCGATGGCCTTCCGACCTGGAGGAAGGTCGACGAGGTCGTACACGTGGTGCTGTCGGATAGCGGCGAGCTGATCGGCGCAGGCAGTGTCCCAGTGTACGGCCTCAGGAGAGACTCATGCCTCGCGCAAGGTGGCTGGGTCCTCCGGGCGTGCAATGGAGCGGACTGAGAGAGCATGTGCCTCTCGCGCCCCAGGTGGGATGCGCGCCAGGGCAGCCATGACAGCGTGCCGATGCTCGTGATGGAGCATGGCTTAGCCCAATGCGGAGCCCGGGTGCAAATCTGCAATGATGGCCGATGTGGTCTGGCCCAGGGCCTTGGTGCCAGGGTCCCCACTCACGACCGTGGGAGTGGAGGAGGCACGTGGAACCACGGGGGGTCGAGGCGCTACCGAGCGCGGTGCGACGGTCTGCACGCTCACCGACGGCCTGGGTCGGCGGCTGCCGCCGGGGCCACGTGTGTAGCGTGGCAAGGCGTGCGACGGCGCTGAGTCTGATGGGCCAGTGGAGGCGACAGGGGCTGTCGGCCCGGAGAGATCAGCGGACACGACGGGGACTGCCGGCCCGTAGGGACCAGCAGACGCGACTGGGGCAGCTGGCCCAGAGGGACCAGCGGACGCGACTGGGGCAGCTGGCCCGGAGGGACCAGCGGACGCGACTGGGGCAGCTGGCCCGGAGGGACCAGCTGATGCGACTGGGCCAGCTTGCCCGGAGGGACCAGCGGACGCGACTGGGGCAGCTGGCCCGGAGGGACCAGCGGACGCGGCTGAGGTGGCTGGCCCAGAGGGACCAGCGGACGCAACTGGGGAAGCTGGCCCGGAGGGACCAGCGGAAGCGGCTGGGAAAGCTGGCCCGGAGGGACCAGCGGACCCGGAGGGACCAGCGGACGCGGCTGGGGAAGCTGGCCCGGAGGGACCAGCGGACGCGGTTTGGGAAGCTGGCCCGGAGGGCTAGCGGACGCGGCTGGGGAAGCTGGCCCGGAGGGACCAGCGGACGCGACTGGGGCAGCCGGCCCGGAGGGACCGAAGAATGTGTCACCCGGACGCGGTAGGACGGAGGACGGACTCACCACTCCCCCACGCGACGGGATAGACAAAGACGAGCCGGAGCGAATGAGGTCGCAAGGAAATAGGTCCTTGAAGAAGAGGGCATCCCGGGACTCGACGATGCAGTGTCGGGAGGGGTCCCAGAAGCGCCAGGCCTTAGACTAGCGAGAGACACCAAGGAAGGTGCAGGGACGGCCGCGGGGGGCGAGCTTGCCACCCTGTTGCGGGGCGGGCAGCCAGACAATGGGGACACAACCCCAGACGCGAGCGGGGCGAAGGTCAGCGCGCTGACCGCACCAATGCTGGTATGGCGTGGACTGACAGGAAAGGGGACCGTGGGGAATCCGGTTCCAGACCCAGGTCATGTAGGCCATGGCTTCAATGTAGAAGCCCTCGGAGAGACCGGATTTGACACGCATGGTGCGGACGGCGTCGGCCATGGTCCAGTTCCACCGCTCGGAGACACCGTTCTGGGCGGGGATGTAGGGCGCCGATGTCTCGTGGTGGATCCCGCGGGAGGCGAGGAAAGTCGTGGCCTCACCCATGTACTCGCCACCATGATCGGAGCGAAAGCGGCGAAGGGAGCGGCCACACGCGCGCTCTGCGAGGACAAGCCAGTCCTGGATGGCCCGGGCGACATCGCTCTTCTGCCTAAGGCAGAATACCCAGCGATAGCGAGAGTAGTCGTCCGTGAGGGTGAGGACATAGCGGCCATGCTCGCCGACCGACTCGGTGGGGAGAGGGCCCATGACATCCGAATGGACAAGGGCGAGAGGGGCGGGTGCACGGGAGGCAAACAAGGGGTACGTGGACCGGTGCATCTTCCCCTGAGCGCAGTCAATGCACTCTATGGGGCACGGGAGAGGGAAAGTCTCCGAGTCAAGGCCCGAGGCAGGCTGGGTGCGAAGCATGCTGTCCACAGCAGCAGAGTAGACGTGGCAGAGGCGGCGGTGCAAGAGGCGGGTGTGCTGAGGAGAAAGCGTACTGGTGACGAGCACATGGCCTGTGGCGGCCGACGAGGAGGAGACGGGAGAAGAAGAGGAGAGACGGGGAACATGCCACAGGTTGCCACGGGCGGTGGCGTGCAGGACGACAAGACCAGACGGACGCAACGACACAGTGCCAACACCACGCGAGTGCACAACATCCATGCTTATGCGGTCAAGGGCAGTCACGGACAGGAGGCTGAGCTCGAGACCAGGGACGAAGAGGACATCGGTCAGAAAGACGTCACCGGCAGGACCACGAAAACGAACGACGCCAACACCACGGACAGGCAACACCTGTCCGGAGCCCGTCCGGACACCGGAGACATCGCCGACAGGACCGAGCATACTGAAGGCCTCACGAGAGGCCGTCATGTGATGCGTGGCCCCAGAGTCGATGATCCAGGTCTCAGCAGGGTCCTGGACCGGGGTCGCTAGATCACTAACGGTCACATGGCAGCAGGCGAGGGACGCGGACGCGGTGGACGGAGGCGCGAAATGGGACTGCCAATCGTCAAGCCAGGCAACATCATTAAGAAGAGAGGCGGGGGAGGCCACGGGCAACGACGAGAAAGACGAGGAAATGGGACACGACCGCAGCTCACTCTCAGTCATGCAGGGCTGGGCAGGAGAGCAGGAGGTGCCGCAACTCGCACTTCCCTGGGGAGGAGGGCAAGGCAGGCCGAGCTGGAGCGCGATAAACTGCTCCAGCTGACGCTCACGGGAGGAGGGTCCGGGAGCGTAGACGGTGTGCGGAGTGACGGCGCCGGAGCCCGGATAGGAGGAGGACGGAATCGCCGAAGGGAACGGGGGCGCCGACGGCTGCGGAGTCGGTGTCTGCGGGACTGGTGAGTCGATCGGGGTGGTGGAGCCGCTGGACGAGGTCGAGGCGTCAGAGCTGGCGACAGTGACGGAGGCGGAGGCGAGACGGCGCTCCCGCTGGCGACGCATGGTGGCGATGACGCACGCCTCGTCCGTCGGCAGCGGGCACGTGTACCACCCGTGCCCAGGCTGGCCAAAGTTGTGGCAGGCAGAGCCACCACTGCCAGACCCGGTCGACGGCTGCTGCTGCTGTTGCTGCTGACCCTTGCCCTTCTTGCTCCGACGCTTCTTCTTCCCTGTCGACGAAGCGCTGGCGGAGGAGCTGGCGGAGGAGCTGGCGGATGTAGCTGTGGCGGGGGAGGCAATGGCCACGGAGGCGAGAGCCTCCGTGCGATGGAGTTCGGACTCCTGGCGAGCTTCCTCAATGCGGAGGAAGAGCTCGTATGCCCAGGGCATGAGGGTGCCCTGGGTCGCCATGGTGGAGAGGACGTCCTGGGGGTAGTGGACGAAGACGTCCGCGTACGCGCTGGTGGCACCCTCTTGATGGTGAGGAGCGCGGACAGAGAGGGTGGAGCACCTGTGCCAAGACAACGCAGGATGTCCTCCGCCCGCTGCCAGTAGGCAGTGACCGTCTCGATCTCCCCCATGCGCAAGGAGATGAACTCTCGGAGCACACGGCTGATCTCAGCGTCGCTTGACAGGCGATGAGGCCGAGTGAGGATGTGCCATGCGGATGCAGGGTCCGGTGTGGCACCAGTAGTGAAGTCGCCGAGGAAAGGCTCCAGTGCCAGGCGGGAAGCCGGAGGGGCGACTGGGACGAGGGCACGGACGGCGCGACCAGCGTCATACAGCTGGTCGGCCTGGGTGGGGTCATAGGGATGGGTGTAGTACACCCATAGGCCCTCCCCTTGCGCCCAGATCCGGAAGTTGAGCTCCCAGCTCCGAAACTGCTCGCCAGCCTTAAGTGGCGGCGACGGTGTCTCAAAGTTCTTCCAGCTACGGCCGGCGCCCAGAGTGGGGCCAAGGACGGAGGTCACCGTCTGCCGCTAGCGCTGAGTCTGCTGCTGCGCTAGGTAGTGTGTGGCAGCGGACACAGCTGGGCTGACGTGCCCTGGAGGGATGAAGGATGGCAGCACACCGGTAGCAGTGTGGGAAGCTGATGGCTGCAGCGCCGCAAGCTGCTGCGTCAAGGCGGTGAGCTCTAGCTGAAGAGCGGCGAGGGGGTCAGGGACGGCGCCGCCGATGCCAGAGGACATCTGCTGCTGCAGCTGCTGCTGCTACTGTTGCTGCTGCTGCTGCCTCTGCATCAAGGCGGCGAGTTGCAGCTGAAGAGCGGCAAGTGGGTCAGGGATGCCACTGCCGATGCCAGAGGGTCACTGCTGCTGCTGCTGCTGCTTTTGCTGCTGCTGCTACTGCTACTGCTGTTGCTGCAGCTGCTGCTGCTGCTGCTATTGCTGCTGCTGCTGCTACTACTGCGGCTGCTGCTGATGCTGCTGCTGCTGCTGCTGCTACTGCTGCTGCTGCTGCTACTGCTGCTGCTGCAGCTGCTGCACAAAAGGGGGACTAGGGGTCCCTCCCCCAACGGAGGAGGACCCCGCGTCAGAGGGGCTGTTGGTCATGGTGGTTAAAGGTGCCTCTCGTCCCCTTTTGTTTTTTTTTTGTCTTCTGTGTTTTGTGTGCTACTGATGTCAGCACTGACGTCAGCCGAGGATAGCTGACGTTAGCAGAGGGAACTGCGCGTGTGCAGTGCCACTGTTTTCTCCCCCGGCCTCTTTTCTTTTTTCCTTTCTCCATTGATGACGTCAGCAGTGACGTCAGCAGAGGGGTGCTGACGTCAGCAGCGGCAAATGTTGGGGCCGCCTCTACTGCTGTTGGTGCTGATGCTGCTGCAGATACTGCTGCAGCTGCTGCTGCTGCTGTTGCTACTGCTGCTGCTGCTGTTGCTGCTACTACGGGTGCTGCAGCTGCTGCTGCTCGTGCTGCGAGATGCAGCAGTTGCTGTGACTGCTGCTGCTGCAGCAGCGAGCTGCTGCAGCTGAGTGCTACTACAGCTGCTGCGTGCTGTAGCAGCTGCTCGCTGCAGCTGTAGGCTGCTACAACGAGCTGCGGGGGTGGGGGATTTTTTTTTGCTTTCTCTTTTTTTTCTTTTTCCTTGTCAACAGCAGGCAGCAACCCGCTGCCTGCTGCGAGCAGCGGGCTGCTGCTCGTCCAGCAGCAGCGAGTTGCTGCTCGCTGGCAGCAGCGAGCTGCTGCTCGCTACTCGCTCGCCACGAGCAGCGGGCAGCAGCAGCCGCGGCTGGAAGCTGCTGCTCGCTGCTGGTGCTGTTGCTGCTACAGCTGTCGGCTGCATCAGCTCGCTGCAGCAGCTTCTGCAGCCCGCTGCTGCTGCTGCACGCTGCTGCAGCTGCTGCGTGCTGCGGCTGCTGCCTGCTGCTGCTGCGAGCTGCTGCAGCCGGCTGTTGCTGCGGGCTGCTGCTGCTGCTGCACGCCGCTGCTGCTGCTGCTGCATGGTACTGCTGATGTTGCTGTGAGCTGCTGCTGCTGCGGGCTGCTGCTGCTGCCGCTGCGAGCTGCTCCTGCTGCTGCTACGAGCTGCTGCTGCTGCGTGCTGTTGCGAGCTGCTGCTTCTGCCTGCTGTTGCTGCTGGTGCCAGTCACTGCACCTGGGTGACTTTGCCGCGTGCGTCGTCGCCCACAGACATCAGACGCCGCTTGCCGCTCACCACCTCCAAGTTCTAGGCCCCCCCAGCTCTGTAGAGCTTGTTACTCAGTTCATCAGCCAATCAGAAAATAGCTCAGTTTAGGCTGGCAGGTTTTCTCACTGAGGCCTACCAGGCAGCCGACAGCCCAAAACCCGGGCGTCGTCCGTTTTGCTTGAAAACTGGACCATACCATAATACCGACGCTGTGAACGCAGCCGTGCGGTTAGAATCTACTAGAAAAATAGTAGCGAGGAGTTATGGCAGCCTAAACCCAGATAGTGCCCACAATGGTTTATGCTGCCAAACAGGGCCATGCAACATGCAACTGGGACCCTAGGCAGTGCATGACGATGCAGTCGCGATGGGACGCGCTGGACGCATGCAAGCAGCAACCGCGGTGTCAATGACCGCCGGCAGCACGACCGCCGAGGAGGCCTGCCAATAGAGCTGAGCGCGTCGCCGGAGAGAGGAGGCTCCAGCGAACTGCGAGAAGACCTCAGCGTGCGTCGGCTCCACTGGACGACACTCCATCAGCGTCGAGTCTCACCGTCAGTCATCTGCAAGCCGGTGTACACAAGCCGGGAGGACACAATAGAGCACAATGAGAGATGCGAAAAAACCAACGGGATCCTCCGCGGATTTCTGAGGGAGCTGTCGGCGTTGTGGCCTCCACCCAGCACTCGGCTCAGGTGCCCGTGACAGGTGCCCCGCCTGCTTCACCTCCTGGTGTGGTTTCCCCACCACCTGCGGACCTCCTTGATGACGAGCCATTCATGCCAGGCTTCGAGGATGACTCCCAGGAGCGGGAGATTCGTCTTCTACAGGAGCGCCTCCGTCAGCTGCAGACGGGTATCGGACCTCCACCCGTGTCCCCGATACGACCGTCACCTGACTTCCCCGGTGATCACCCCCTTCCAGGAGTTTTTCCCGTCTCTCGCCCTCCTCAGCCTGTGGCTGCTCTCCCCACGGAGCGGCAGCCAAAGGACTTTGAGGCACCACCTCCACGGTACATCAGCGAGGATGGATTTGACTGCTGGGAGATCCTGTTTCAGGTGTGGGCCACTTCTAAGGGAGTGTGGCCTTACTACCACAGCCCATACCAGTCTACAGATCCAGCACAGGTGCAAACAGCAGCCCGGGCCATGCGAGGGCTTCTCTACGCCATGCCACGCAAGACTGTCGTTCACTTCCGTCCCTTCCTCGTCGAGGCTGGCACAGTCACCGGAGCTGATCCTCATGGAGGCTGGGAACTGGCGTTGTCCCTACTAGCCGCAGAGACGCACGCCACGCGTGCGTCACACATTCGTGCTTTCCACTCTCTCCGTCAGGGACAAGCGGAGCCTGCAGCGGATTACTGGCGACGCGCCATGCGTATCTACACGCGCCTGGAGACCTCAGGGGGCACACAGCTGTGGGCGCTTCGGACGATCATGCTCGGAGTTCGCCTGGAGTATACCGACATATTCACACGGTACAGCGACGCTGCTCTCGAGCCTATCTCAGCCACCCTGCACCTGCTCCCGTGGGCCCATCAGCTTTTCCTCCAGGAGACGTCGGCCCGCGAGGCAGCAGTAGCACATCAGGAGACTTCCCTCGCTGCAGCAGTCCTCGCCTCACCACCATCTTCCCTCCTGCAGTCACCCTCACCTACCTCCATCACGACCTCATCTTCCTCCTCCTCTTCGACCCCGTCTACACCCACGCAGACGTAGGGCGTTGCAGCAGCTGCCCAGGGGAAGAAGAAGAATAGAAAGCGCGGATCGGGTCAGCAGCACTCGTCATCCAGTGGTAGCAGTTGCCGTTCCGTGCTCTGCTACAACTGTGGAGGTGCCCATCGCTACACCGAGTGCCAACAGCCGCTCGACTGGGAGCGCATCACTCGCGGACTTCAGGCTCCCCATGTTGCTCGCACCGCGTCTAGCACGTCGACCGCTCACCCCTCTGGACGCGCGACGACTACGACTGCAGCTGTTCCTGCATCCTCACCGGCGAGCAGCAGTGATCCACACCCACGTGACCGCACCATCGCCGAGCTTTGTCATCCTCTGGCGCTTCGCTTTCAGGGAGGTGCGAGTGTGTTGTCATCGTTGAGTGGGTCACAGACTGCTTGTTCGTCCGTCTTTGTGACTCGTGATGACACGTGTTGGGGAGCACAGTCCGCATGTGATGATGATGGGCCTGACTACACTGACAGGATTCATGAGTCTCACCTTCGTGATGTACGTCGTTCCTTCCCACTGACGGCTCAGCGTCCCTCTGATGCCGAGTGTTCCATTGCTCGTTGTACAGTGACGTCCACCAGTCGTGACTCCGGTGGCACTTGGATCATTGATTCCGGTGCCACCCACCACATGACGTGTCGTCGTAATGACTTTGTGGTACTTGGTCCTGTCACGACTGTCCGTTCTGTTCGTACAGGTTCTGGTCAGTCCTTACCGGTTCACGGTGTTGGGGTTGTATGCTTTGATGGTCCGTCTGGCCCCCTGTATCTCTCTGACGTGCTGTTTGTGCCTGATCTTGAGCTCAGTCTGCTGTCTGTGCGTGCCTGCACTCTG
>SZWC01003646.1:66213-116775 GCA_023375785.1 Penium margaritaceum | reverse complement strand
GCCAAGGAAAGAGCGACGTACGTGTCTTCACGCGGGCCTCCAGCTCCCTGTGCTGAAGGAGCTTCTTGCGGAATTCCGCGAGCGCCTGCCTCTTCCTCTGATCCTCCATGTTTACGTCAGCCATGACGTCAGATCAGAAAGAAATCTCCCTTAGCGTCCCTTTCCCTCCCTCCTGTCTTCCACGAGGGGGGCTGGGGCGGGGAGGGTTGGGGGGCTAGGGGAGCGATGCAGCAGCTTCCAAGGGGCAGATCCCTCCAGCGGCGAAGCTCTAGGTTGAAGACTCCGCAAGAAGACCACGCCGTCGCTAGAGAACAGACCACCTTGCTCGCCAACTGTACAATTCAGCAACACGCGGGCGAACTCTTTCTTCCGCTCAACTGCTGTTGGAAGTGGAGAGTCCCCGCTCACACGGCCGCCGTGGGGATCGGCCTGCGGTGGTGGCAGAGGTGGAAGAGTTGGATCGCGTACTGCTCGTCAGCCACCCTTTCCCCCTCTGTTGTTGGACACGAGGGAACATTGGGCAGGGGGATCTCCAGAAGTACCAAGCAAAACGAGCTTGTGGCACTCTCGGCTGCATCAAAATCAGGGAGGAAAACGCAATTTTAGCGGGGTTTTGAAAAGGGCACGCAAAAACGACTACTCGGTGAAGGGGCTCGCAAAAATGACGCCTTCCTGGCCAGACACGCAAAAATGACGACTTTCTGGCGGGGCATACAAGTATAACGGCTTTTTGGAGAAGCGCACAAAAATGAAGAACTTTCAGAAAGGCACGCAAAAATGACGAAAAACAGATGTGCCACTTTCTGAAAGGGCACTCAAAAATGACAACTTCACCGTGGTTGCGCCACATCAGCATACAGTACATCGAAACAATTATGTAAAAATTATGTCTATCTTCCTTGTTGTCTCACTGTAAAATTGTAGTGTCTTTTCATTTGCGTCCTTATGAAAGATTGCATATGGTCTTTTCATTTCCACAAAATGCGCCCTCTGATTTCCTTACCATTCAATCTCTCGCTTGAAGTTGCCGTCAACCTCTTCTACTCTGAACTCTTCATAAAAAGAAAAAGTAGCATCGTTTTTTAGAGGGCACACAAAAATTACACATTGTGTAAGAGCACACAAATATGTCACTTTTTCATAATACATAAAAAAACGTAACTTTTCACACATGGCACCAATTAATGTCAAAAGTTCACATGTTGTAAATTTCAAAGTGCACATTGTAATAACCCCCCTCGCTTAAAATTTGTTAATACGTCTTCCTCACCACAGGCCCCTTCTTATACATCGGTAAGAGGGATCATTATTGTATTTTTCTTGATGCTTCTGAGAAGATTCCAGGAAGCTTCCTAGCCTTTCTGCTTGCTAGCCTGACAGCACGGGTCTGGCTGGTTGACACACAGGTCATGCAAGGGACAGCAAGGGTAGGGAGAGACACGTGCACTTGTATCTCAAGCTTCAACTGAAGTAAATGCAGAGAGGAATAACAAATGACAGGTCCACAGCATAAATAGCCGCCGTGGCTCACGGCGGGTGGCGCACACGGCGGTGCCTGTCAAACCTGAACCGGCCCAAAACCACTGTTTTGGCCATAACTCTGCGCACAAGCGTCCAAACGGAGCGCCGTCTGATCCAACGGATGCACAACAAAAAGACAGACAAAACGACTGGTCACACGCCTACATCCGGGAACAGCCGGAGAGTGTAAGGAAACAAACATGTAAATCAGCCTGGCAGGGCTGTCCACCGAGAAAATCTTGAAGACCTCCAAACGTAGTCCGTGGGCTGTGGGAGCCCTCTGGTACACTGGGTAGGCTGCCAGGCTGCCTCCAGCGGGTGGAGCATCACCTCAGGGAACTCTGTCTCCAAGTGGGTCCGCCTCAAGGATCTGCACGAGCATGGACACGGCCGAGTGGTCACAACCAACTGTACAACTGTGTATGACTGACAACATCACAACAGCTTCTTCTCCATTTAGGGATGGTACAAGGTGTAGAAATCGGTGGAGTACGTCGCGTCGAAAGGGGGGAACTCTCGGTGTTTCAGTCGCGAATGGTCACGAATGAGGTCGGCTTTGGCGACGATGCTCGTTTGTCACACAGGTCTCACCGCGTCCCGTCATCATAGAGCGTAACTACCCCTTTCGAAGCTACGACGTATATTCGTGCATGAAGTTATGACTATGTCACAATCGTATCCGTTGTGAAACCCACTTCATTTCGTGCTCTCTTTCCTGTTAGTCGAGAGTCTCTTTTGTACAACTTTCTTCCCGTCGGTGGAATAATCTCTAGGCTTTATAAAACTCTCTCATGTGCTTGTAAACATCGGTGTCTATGATGCATCTCTTTATGAAAAAGGTGCATCGCGACATCTTATTCGTGATTTTGGGTCCTTCTCCTCGCGAAAGTCGGAATGCGACCTCAAGACCCCTTTTGTCTTTTGTAACTGCCACATGGACCCAAACTTGACCGTACCAGCTGGCATGGTCGGAGTTTGGCGAGCAGTCTTGACTTAAATTTGCAAAAACGTCAAAACGTTTTCGTTCTACATTCCTCCCCTTTGAGCACCAAATCGTCCCGATTTGTGATCTTTCCTTGGAGAAAAGACCTGCACATCGCCAAAAAAAAAACAAAGAACAATGAGGAGGAACAATCTCGTTTTTATGACTGTCACATCTGTCAAACAATGATTTTTATCACTTGAGGTCTTATGGCACTTTGAAGTACAAATACCAAATCTCAACCTTTGACAAGGGATGGCGGCGCATCCTCCCCCTTTTGTAAGGAGCGCCCTCGCGAAGTGTGTCGAGGCGTCCCCGTTACACACTCTGCGGTAGCCAAGGTATTGTGCCAGAACCTCATCAAGGGGTTTGTGCCAGGGTGGTACCCCCGAGGGCACGTTGTCGTGAACGGGCAGCCAGTTCCTCCCAGTACTCGGTTATAGCTACTTTTGGCATCCGAGACTCTGGCTCCCATGAGTTGTGTTCAGGTCCACAACCGGCCCAATGCACAAGGTACTCCTTGACCACTCGTCCGTGGAGTGCACGCTCTCGGTGCTGGAGGATATGGTGTACCTCACATTGGCCTTCAACGGTAAGAACTGCTGGCGGGGGTGGTTGAACAATCCCGGTTGCCGTGTATGGTGCAAGAAGGCTCACGTGGAAGACGTTGTGGATACGCATTGCAGAGGGGAGCGCGAGACGGTAGGCCACTTGTCCCACATCATGCGTGATCAAGAAGGGTCCTAACCACTTTGGCGACATCTTACATGCACCAGGTGTCTTCAATCGTAAATGTTTTGTGCTGAGAAGCACTCGCTCGCCAACGGAGAATTTGACCTCACGTCTGGACTTGTCAACATAGATCTTTTGACATTGTCGAGCTGCGTACTGGTGTGCTTTTGCATCCCGCCACAACGCATCCATTTTCTCGCCAAAGGCCTAGGCGGAGGGAACCTGATCACCGCCACCCCCGCGCTTCACTAGTGAGGCGGGTACCACCGGATGCCGACCATGATTGAGAAGGAACGGGGTATAGCCAATCGACTCGCTCACGGCGTTGTTGAAAGAAAATTCTGCCAGTGCGAGAAAATCATTCCAATCCTCCATCGAAGGGTTGATATACATCCGCATCATTTGTTCCAGTGTGCGGTTCATGCGTTCAGTTTGCCCATCCGTCTACGGATGGAATGCTGTTGACATCTTTACTCGTGTTCCGTATCGCTCATTGAGTGCTTGCCAAAAGCGACTTGCAAACGGAGGATCACGATTGGAGATGATTTTGAGAGGGATTCCGTGGTACTTCACAACGCCATCATAGAAGAGACGTGTTGTTTCCTCAGCGCTCACCCGTGATATTGTGGGCATGAAATGTGCCATGCAGGTTGCACGATCGATCACCACGAATATTGCATCATGGTCCCTCTTTGTTTCTGGGAGGCTGGTGATGAAATCCAAGGTCACACGTTCCCATGGGGTGTTGGGAAGCTCCAATGGTTGGAGAAGCCCTCCTGGAGCTTTGCTGCTTGCTTTGTTCCGGAGGCCCAAGTCACAAATCGCACAATATCTGCGCATCGCATTGCTCCAACCCAGCCACCAGTAATTCTCTGACAATGAACATCCTGTTTTCTTTGGACCCACGTGTCCGACTATTGGGGGGTTATGAAACTCGAACAGTATCTGCTCCCGAAGCTTGTTGGCATATGGGACCACCACCTGTTTGCCATGCCAATAAATTCCTTCGGCCTCAACCAATTTATGTCGCTCAATGTTCCGAGGGTCTTGGAACCATGGGTCGATCGTGTAACCCATGCGAATTTGATTCGTAAAGGGGCTCACCTGTATAAGTGGTCTGGGTGCTGGGTGGAGTGGGTTCGTGTTTTGAGTCACTGCGGTTGCTATCGTAGTAAAGGTACGGTTTGAGGTCTTCTGGCAATCCACCATGATTGCCACACACACGAGATTACGACTCAATGGATCTGCCACATTGATGCGGCCGGGCCGGTACTGCCATGTGAAAGTGAACCTGCTTAAGTACTCACTCCAACGTGCCTCACGTCTCGAAAATTTGGGTTGTGTTTGGAAATATATAAGGGGGTTATGGTCAGTGACCACCATGATCTCCCCTTTTGCCCCCTCCAGGTAACATCGCCACACCTTGAAGGCGTGCACAACAGCAAGGAGTTCTTGGTCTCTTGTCGTGTAGCGAGTTTTTACATCAGAAATCTTTTGGCTCTCAAATGCTACCGGATGACCATCTTGCATGAGGATAGCTCCCACACCAACAAGTGATGTGTCAAATATGAGTTCCCATGGCTTCTTGGGGTCAGGAAAGACAAGCACGGGTGCTGGGGCTAGCATCTCCTTGACTTTGTTGAAGGCTGCCTTGCATCGTTCTGTCCAACGCCAAGCAACTGTCTTTCATGTGAGACTTGTGAGTGGGCTGACCAAGGTCGATTAACACCTCATGAAACATCTAAAATAGTTTGAGAGACCAAGAAAATATCGGATCTGGCCCACGTTCAAAGGGCGGGGCCATTGTTTCACCACTTGCACCTTTTGGGGGTCCACACAGATGCCTTGTAGTTGATCAAAGAGTTCCTCGATTCGTGGCAATGGATAGCGATTTTTTACTGTAAGCTTGTTCAGTGCGCGATAGTCCACGCACATTCGCAAGCCTCCATCCTTCTTGCTCACAAAAAGGATTGGTGCACCAAAGGGTGATGAGCTCGGCTCAATCCATCCCTTACATGGGTACTCTTTGATTTGTGTTTCAACCTCTTTTCTCTCGGTGGGACTGAGCCGATACATACCCCGGAAAGGTGGCGTTGTATTGGACTCTAGTGGGATCGTGTGACCCACTTCTCTCACCAGCGGCAGTCCATCTTGGGGTTCTTGAAACACATCTTGAAAATATGAGATGATGGTCTTCATGTTGTGTGGGATGCCACATATAGGCTCTTCTTCTATTTTTCGTAGTGTGGCTAAGAAGACACGGCATCCTTGTCATAATCTTCGCTTCACTTGTATAGTCAATGTAGCCAGTGTGTAATTTTCAGGTTTCTGAAGTTGAGGTATTGGTGAGATGGTGATCTTCCGTCGTCCTTTCATCACTTGCAATAGTTTTGACTCGAAGTCCATTTTTGCCTTGTGGCTGACCAACCAAGGGTCTCCCAACACGACGTCAAATGGGTCCATCAGGTCAAGAACCGTGAGCAGAGTCTTTGTGCTCAATCCTCCAAGGGAGAGCCGTACCACACAATCACCGATGATTGGTACTTCTCGATTATCGCCCACCAACACCTTTCTTTGTCGAGGGGTGTATTTTAGACCCATAGAATTCAAGAATGTAGCTTTCACAAATGAATCATCAGCCCCTGTATCACCAAGGATTCGAGCTGGTGCTCCATTGACACTTCCTCGAAACTGCATGGTCATATGAGCACTAGCCTTCCATACAAACAAGCTCGCTGGCGGCTTTGCCTGCAAGTGGTAAATCCGGTAGGCATAGGAGCTTCTACGTAGCTCCACAATATCGCCCACCTTCTCCCACATGTGATGACCACGTGCAAAGGTTGCAAGCAACCTCCAGTCTTTCAGTTGTGACATGTCATTTCCTTCATGTACGGGCACAGCAATCGTGACTGCCGTCAATGACTGCGTCTCATGAGCTTGTTGTACCTCTTTGATGATGTCAGCCATGTTTTCCCTTGCAACTAAGACAAGGCATGAACGATTGTCAAGATTCTCCTTTGTGGCGTAAATTAGTGGACAAAAGCAGCTTGAGTAAAGAGAGTCAGATTGGATGAATGATGAAAATATTGTTGAAAAATATTGCGATGACAAGAACTCAAATCGCTTTACATTATCATCCAAAAACATAAATATCCTCTCATTGTCCATGCCGTCAAGTCCCCCGGACAATCGTCCACAGTCTACTGCTGGGGGTGGCGAAAATCCTGTTGGAGTCCACGTGGCTCCATACCATGGTGCTCGTACCCCTCAACCTTGTCTGGCACACGAAGGCGTCCACGACCCCGCTATCGCCCACGCACTCGGATCCTTTGAACAGCTCCAAAGGCTGGCTGCTGCTGCCCTCCAGGTGCACGCCCAAAACCACCGTTGCCTCCTCGGGGTCCAGCGAGTTGCCCGCCCTGAACAGGGCGCGCACCACCCTGTTGGTGTCCCAGCATCCCTTGTCGGTTCAAGCCCCCATGAGGCCTGTTGCACTGTCCTTGAAGGAGAGCTAGCCCTTGTGAAGGACCATGTTGCTGACGATGCGGGAAATTCTGTGCAATGTGCCCTGGTTCGTTGCACTCCCTAGAGGTGAAAGTGCCACTTTACTAAGCCTTCTGATCCTGGAAGCGAGCTTTCTTGGGTTGTCCAAACTGTCCATTGAAAGGACATTTGCTTCCGCCATTCCCAAGGAGGCTCGGCGCCTCATTCCTTGTTGTATGCACTGGAGTTGAAGTGTCCCACAAGGCCGAGTTCTCATTGTACGTCTCAAGGACGAACTTTGTCACTGCTCGTAGGCTCGTCCATCGCTTGTGGTCCTTATTAGTAATGCAATGGAATTTCAGCTGTTGGCTGGCCAACCCATTGAAGAACAAGGTAATCTTTGCCTCCTCTGTCATGTGTCGTGGCTGGACACGCCGGGCCGTGTCATAAAAGTGATCCACATACCGGCTTAGGGTCAAGACCCCCTGCCTGAACTTCTCCAACTCGACCTTTGCTGCTTGTGAGTTGATAGGGTGAGAGAACAACTCTCCCATGAGTTCCTCGAACTCCTCCCATGTGGGCTTTCCCTCCTGGTTCTTTGCAAACCATATCTCTGCAAGCTACTCAAACTGCTCACGGTTCACCGCTAGCATCCCTTGTGCCCTCCAGTCGTCCAAGGGGATCTTTCTCAACTGCATTTGGAGTTTGAATCCCTTCAGCCACGTGTGCACATTTGACTTACCATCGTATCTGTCCACCGAGTCAAACATAGGTCGGCTTGTCAAGCTTGCTGCCGATGGCCCAACGCTGGTGGTAGGCTGCATTGTGTCGCGTTGGTTGGCGGCTGAGCTTGCTTGGCGACTTTTAGCCTGAATGTGTTTGTGGCGCTCAAAAGAACGTTCAGCCGCCTCTCCTGCCGCATGAACCAAGACTGCCTCATAAATTTGTGCCACTCCATGTTGCTTTGCCTTGAGCATCTCTCGAGCGGTGACTTCTTCTTCAGCACGATGTAAGGCAATAGCAGGTTCTCCGTGGAGTTTGATATTCTCATCTGAGAGTTTGTGGTTTGCCGTGTGAGCGTGGCTGACATTTGTTCTGAGAGAGACAACCGTCTTCTCGTGGCTGTGCGCCATTTCACCAATGATACCCACGACGATGTTGTAGTCCTCGCTACTCAGGTTGTCTTTAAGCCTCGTTACATCTTCCTCGGCGTTGTGAAGACGTATTACTTTGAGGAAGGCGCGATGGATGCTTGAAGAGACGGCAAGACCCATCCGGCGGAGGTTGCTCCTTTCGATGGCGTGTAGGCTAGAAGCATCCTGTCGCTTTTCAACAGCTCCACGCACGGGGTCGGTTGTCTCGATCTCTTGCGTTGCATCTTCAACACGGATACCACGAGTTGGAGATTAATCTTTTCCCCACTCGTCAGAGTCATCCACAAAATGAACACAATGCCCTCCAGCCGGTCTGGAGATGGTAGTGTGTTCCTCTTCTTCCGTCTCGTGTCTGTCATCCTCAGTTTGTTTCTCATCGCTCTCGTCATCAGCGACGTCATTTGCTTTGATCTCGATGGAAGTATCTTCCTCTTTTTTGGCTACACCATCGTCATGTTCTTTGCCACTTGTCACCTCATCCTCGGCTTTGGAGGATTCGCAATGTCGGCATCACCATCCACCATGTTGGAAGGGTGTTCATCTTTCGCTGTTGGCTTTGAAGTAGGCTCGGGAGTTTCTTTGAGAGCCTCTTGCTCAAGATCTTCATGGGCCTTTTCACGTCCCTCGGTCGTCTCGAAAATCAAGTGCTCATGGCTATCTTCCACCTCGAGTGTGTACGGTGGCAAGCCATAGGGGAGGTCAAGATCTTGCCCCCGACGAGTCACATGGTCCTCGCCTCGACGCCCGTCCTTTTTCCCATCCCGATGACGTGACAAAATTGGGACGGGATCGTCCGTTCCCTTTCGTAGCGTGTGGCGGATCGGAGAGCGACCCTTGCACTTCCCTTTGGGAGTCACCTTTGGAGGCGGCCCGCCAAAGAGCGTGGATAAGCCGGTAGCCCGAGCGGCCATGACTTTGGTGACCCAAGAATCTCACGACCCTTTCAAGGTTGTAGCTAGAGTGCGCGCTTGCCTTTGGACAATGCCACGCAATTCAAGCCCGCTCTACCCCTCCTTTTCTTTTTCTTTTTCCTTTTTTGGGTGAAGCACACACTCGCGAATACGCGATGGTACTTGCTTTAAACCCTCATTTCTCAACAAGATCCGGTCTCTCTCCCTCTCGTAGGCGAAGCTAAGTACAAAATCCAAGGAGGAGGTTCCTCCACTCCTCTAGAGATTGACTCCCTTAGTTTAATGTGAAGTTTGCAAGGAGGAGCTCCACTCACTCACTTTGAAACTCACACATGTAGTCTTCAAGTGTATCGTTTCACAAGGAGAAGTTTAACTCGCTCACTTTGAAGACCGTACACTCTTAGAACTACCACACCACTCTCCTAATCAAAGAGGAGATTTAGTCACTCAATCTGAAAGTAGGTTCAAGAGGTAAGGAGCAAAAAGGAAGCCACAACATGCAAAGATATCAATATGATCTAAACTAGCCACAACCAAGTGGCAAAATCAGGTCTCTAATATCCCTGGAATAGATAGGGCCTTCTAATGCGAATCCAACAAAAAAAACTCCATGTCAATCGGAGCTTTCTTGTGGAAGCGATGAATTTTTGAAGTTCTTGGGTGTGGGTCCACTTCTCGTCCCGTTTTTGGCTCCTCTTGGACGATGACGACCTCCACGGAGCGGAAAAACGTGGGAGGCGGCTCAGTTCGCCTTTCCAATGGCCTAGAGGTTGCTGTCGCAGCAGGGGCCCTTGCTGTCGCGGCGGAGGTGGCTGCTGTCGAAGCTGGCTGTCATGCCTTTCCGACGGGGCCCGTTTCGCGCGTCAGGATGCTTCTGCGACCGTGTTTGTAGTTGTATGCCAAGCAAGGGTGTAGAAACGAAATCTGTGGAGTTTGCAACCCTCACTCGGGTCTCCTAGTGCGTCTCACGTGGTAGACTTGTCGCGGTCGGCTTGACTGGGTCATGCCATGAGACAAGTGTGTGCTAGGGCTACGGTCGAAAGACGGCTGGCTCTGATGCCGGTGTAGAAATCGGTGGAGTATGTCGCGTTAAAAGGGGGGAACTCTCGGTGTTTCAGTCGCAAATGGTCACGAATGAGGTCGGCTTTGCCGACGATGCCCGTTTGTCACACGGGTCTCACCGCGTTGCGTTGTCATAGAGCGTAACTACCCCTTTCGAAGCTACAACGTATATTCATGCACGAAGTTATGATTGTGTCACAATCGTATCCGTTGTGACACCCACTTCATTTTGTGCTCTCTTTTCTTTTAGTCGGGAGTCTGTTTTGTACAACTTTCTTACCGTCGGTGGAATAATCTATAGGTTTTATAAAGCTCTCTCACGTGCTTCTAAAAATCGGTGTCTATGATGCATCTCTTTATAAAAAAGGTGCACCGCGACATCTCATTCGCGATTTTGGGTCCTTCTCCTTGCGGAAGTCGGAATGCGACCTCAAGACCCCTTTTGTCTTTTGTAACTGCCACATGGACCCAAACTTGACTGTACCAGCTGGCATGGTCAGAGTTTGGTGAGCAGTTTTGACTTAAATTTGCAAAAATGTCAAAATGTTTTTGCTCTACACAAGGAATGGCATAGAATTTAGTGAAATTGATACATGAATAGTTTTGGAAATCCTCTAAACCATACATATTGTATGTTCACTGAAATGGATGAAGGTAGTTCCCTTTACGTTTAGAGTGAGAGTAGAAACGTTTCCACCAAAATCTCTCAATCATATGCACATAATAATTGAAATTTACAAGATGTGAAATTTTGACATTAATTGGTGCCATGTGTGAAAAGCTACGTTTTTATGTAATTTTGGCAAAGTGTCATATTTTTGTGCTCTTACATAACGTGTCATTTTTGTGTGCCCTCTAAAGCAAATGCTACTTTTGTGTTTTCTTACGAAGATTTTGGACTAGAAGAGGTTGACGGCAACTTCAAGCGAGAGATTGAATTGCAAGGACATCAGAGGGCGCGTTTTGTTGAAATGAAAAGTCCAGATGCAATCTTTCATAAGCACGCAAAAGAAAAGATGCTACGATTTTACAGTGAGGGGACGATGAAGATAGACACACTTTTTACATGACAGTTTCGATGGACAGTATGTTGATGTGGCGCAAGCACAGTGAAGCTTTCCTTTTTTAGTGCCCTTTCGGAAAGTGGCACATCTGTTTTTCGTCGTTTTTGCGTGCCCTTCCAAAAGGTCGTCATTCTTGTGTGCTCCTCCAAAAAGTCGTTTTATTTGCGTGCCCCGCCAGAAAGTTGTCATTTCTGCGTGCCCCGCCAGGAAAGCCTTGTTTTTGTGTGCCCCTCCATCGCGTCGTCATTTTTGCTTGCCCTTTTCAAAACCACGCTAAAATTGTGTTTTCCTCCAAAATCAGGAGTTATCATTCTCCTGTCCAAGCGACTTGAGGTTTATAGGTGCCATATCCACGAGTTGAAACATGACAAGGTTCCAATGTTGCACTTAGGTCCACAGGCTTACGGAAAAACATATGGAAATTTGGATAAAAGGAGAACACAAAAACAAAATGCAAATGAAAGTGTAGGAAATAAATGTAAAGGGTTGAGTCTCCAGCTCTTGCTCTGAATTCATCGACGTAGTTCGCAAAATGGTGTTCTCAGTCCGCGTCAGGGGTTTACCCCCTTCGCAGGACTGAGGGGCGATCGTCATCAACGACCCAAAGCACGGAGACTTGAGATATTCGAGTCTCCGGAAACCCATTTCCGTTTTTAACCTTACCCCTGGTTTTCGGACCCAACCCGGGGGGGGGTTTACCTCGAACTCGTGTGTTTGCACGAGTTACTTTGTTTATTTTATGGCGAAGTTTGTCGTAAACGAACTTTGATTTACGTTTTGCCGTTCGGGCGCAAAATCATCGCGTGCGAGGCACGCTGGCGATTTCGCGCCAGTCCTCTTGTCCTCACCCTCGCTCCCCCTATCCCTTGTCCTCGCTTGCTTGTTTGCAAGGAGGGCAAGGGGGGCGAGGGCACGAGGCCACGAGGCCTCGCCCTCGAGGCCCTCGTGGCCCCTGAGCCGCCAATCGGGCTGAGGTCGCGATCGGCGGTTGGCGGCTGGCCAACCGGTCGGTTGGCCGGCCGCCGGCATCTAGCCGGCCGGCACCAAGCTGGCCATCGGGGAGCAAAGTGCTGGGTGTCGGCCAAGCCTCACTAACGCGGGGGGTGGTGTGCAACCACCCCTTGCTTCAGCGAGGAGGGAGGTCCGAACCGGCACTCTTGCTACATTCCTCCCCACTCATTATGAACCGTCCCGGTTCATGAACATGTAGGAATTTTTGTCAGTGAGTCGTCAATGTTGTGAAAGAAAATTAATGATTTCAATCACCAGCTAGACGTGAATACATGCATGGTACTTGGACCTAAGCTGCAACTTGTAGGTCAGCACGGCTAGCGGTCCCCCCCCTTAAGGCTTGAGCGTCCGCACGATAACCATGTTGGGAATCCCCAACCTCCTATGGTCGCTAGCCATGAATGCCGCCCTGTGGGAATGTTGTTCACTTTTTCCGCGTTCAGGTGGTACGTCCTGCCATGCGTCAATCTGTGTGAGCTGCAAGCTCGCTCCAGTACTCGTTGACCATCCCTGTGGGCAACCGAGATTCGGGCTCCCATGAACTATGTTCAGGTCCACAACCGGCCCAATGAACGAGGTACTCCCTAACAATGCACATCCAAACAGTACGCTCTTGATGCTGGAGTAGGCGAAGGACCTCGTATTGGCCATCGGTAGCAAGGATTTCTTGCGGTGGCTGAACGGTTCTGTCAGCAGTGTATGGAGCAAGTAGGCTCACATGAAACACGTCATGTATCTTCATACTTGGCGGAAGTAGCAATCGGTATGCCACTGGCCCGATGCGTGCCATAATGGGAAACGGCCCAATCCACTTCGGTAGAAGTTTTAGTGCTAAGCAGTACTTTGTCACCGATGTCAAACGAGACCTCTTAGCGACCTTTGTTGGCATATGCCTTTTGTTGCTACCGAGCTGCTTGAAGGTGACCCTTCGCCTCCTGTAACAAGGAGTCGATGCGCTCCGCAAAGGCTTGAGCGGAAGGAACCTGCCCTCTCATACTCCCACTCTTCACCAACAAAGAGGGTACCACTGGATGCGGACCACTGTTCAACATGAATGGTGTAAACTGTGTGGACTTGTTCACCGTGTTGTTCACCGCAAACTCTGCCGGTGCTAGGAATTTGTCCCAATCATGCATGGCAGGGTCCACGTACATGCGGAGCATCTGCTCCAGAGTGTGATCCAGGCGCTATGTTTGTCAGTCAGTTTGAGGGTGAAATGCTCTCGATATTTGTGACTCATTGCCAAAGTACTCCTGCATCATTTGCCAGAACTTACTAGCAGATTTTTGATCTCGATCGGAGATAATGCGCAACGGCAAGCCGTGGTGTTTACGACACCTTGAAACAAGAGATGAGTTGTCTCCTTTGCGTTCACGTCAGTGGTTGTAGGAATGAAGTGTGTCATCTTCGTCAAAAGATCCACAACCACTAGTTTTGCATCGTGGCCACGGGCCGTGTCCGGAAGACCAGTAATGAAGTCCATGCTGACGCACTCCCATGGAGTCCCAAGAATGGGAAGCTGTCGGAGGAGTCCAGCAAGCTTCTTGTTACTAGCCTTATTCCGAAGACATGGGTCGTATGTCATGCAATACTTACGGACATCGACACTCCATCCTGGCCACGAATAGTGGTGTGAAAGTGCCTGTCCGGTCTATCGGGGTCCCACATGACCTACGACCGGCGGGTCGTGGAACGGGGAGATAACCTTTGCTCAAAGGTCTCCCGAGTTTGGCACAACAACTTGTTCTTCGTGTCATTAGATTCCTGCGGCCTCCACCAAGTCGTACTTGTCCAAACTTCGAGAGTCTTGAAACCAAGAATCCACAAAGTATCCAATCCGGATCCTGATTATAAAACCATTGTAATGGATAATCTCTGGTGGTGGTTGCCGGAGAGGTGCAGGGGGATCTGATGATTGCATTGTTGCTATTGCAATGGCCATAAAACACATACTAACCTCGGTGGTTGCTTTATTATCCACAGGCTTTTGGCTTAGTGGATTAGCCACATTGACGCGTCTTGGCCGGTATTCCCATGTGAACGAGAATCGGCTCAGATATTCGCTCCAACGCGCCCGTCGTCTTGACAGGTTTGGTTGCGTTTGGAAAAACACCGATGGATTATGGTCGGTCATGACCGTCACACCCCCTTCAGCACCCTCGAGGTAGCGACGCCACATCTTGAAAGCGTGTACTACCGCAAGGAGCTCTTGATCCCAAGTCATGTAAAACGTTTCCACAGGGATGAGCTTCTAGCTCTCACACGCAAGTGGGTGACCGTTCTGCATGAGGACGGCTCCGAGTCCTACTACCGACGCATCGCATCAAACTACTCACGGTTGCAATGGATCTGAAAGAGCCAAGACACGTGCCGTGGATAGAAGCTCCTTGACTTTGAGAAAAGCGTTCTCGCAGTCGGATGTCCATTCCCAATGCATGTCTTTTCGCGCGAGCCTGGTTAGCGGTGCTGCCAGGGTTGAATACCCTTGCATGAACCGTCAAAAGTAGTTTGCAAGGCCGAGGAAAGACCGAATCTGCCCAACATATTTGGGACATGGCCAGTCTACAACGGCTTTGACCTTTCGTGGGTCGAAACGGATGCCGTCTTTGCCAACGGTGTGTCCAAGGTATTTGAGCTCATCTTGTGCAAACTTGCACTTCCTCACGTTTGCATAGAACTTCTATTCCCGAAGGATTGCAAGAACTTCGCGCAGATGTTCTATGTGCTCTTCCATTGATTTGGAAAAAACCAGGATGTTGTCCAGGTAAATCAAGACAAACTGTCCAAGTTTCTTGGCGAACGTTTGGTTCATTTCTCCTTGGAAGGTTGCTGGGGTATTTGTAAGCCTGAAGCATAATACTCAGAACTGATAGTGTTCCATGTGCGTTGGAAATGTGGTTTTGAGCACATCATCTTCCGTGATGTAGATCTGATGGTACCCTTGAGACAAATCCAAGGACGAAAATATCTTTGCGCCTTGGAGTTGGTCAAAAAGGTCCTCAATCCGCGATTAGGGGAATTGAATTTTCATCGTCATCTTGTTCAACGCCTAGTAATCCACACACATGCGTAAACTAGTGTCTTTTTTGTTCACAAAAAGGATCGGCATTGTGGCAAGGTCGCCCCAATGGCTGAGTGGAGCCTTGTGGACAAGTATAATGTGCTCCATGCGGTTCAGCCAGTCGGTCAGCTTCACGCCCTCCCGGAAGATCTCCAAACTGTGGAGGAAGGATGTATTCATTATCGATCCCGAAGTCGTCGAGGTAGGCAAGTCGTCGCTGCCACCGGCAGTGGCATCTGCAACTACGGCACGCTGCGCTTGCTGCTACATCTACATCTGGGTCACGCTCCGCAATGCCTTGTTGAGGTCGTTGCATCGGCGGCTTGCCTCATGGGCGGCCAGGCGCTGCAGCTGGCGATCAAGATCGAGGTCCATGGTGTTCTGCCCGACGTGGGCCATTTGGTTGGCAAACGCGAACTTTAGCTTTGATGTCGTTAGAGCATCGGCGATAGCCTTAGGGCCTCACGTTGTCCGTGCACCCTTACCCCATGCAGGAGGATACGGTTCGCGTACACGCCTCCAAGGAGTCCCACCTTTTGGAGGAGACTATCGACGGTGACGAAGCTCGAGTGGACGCTGCCTTGCCCCATTATGGCCACATCGTAGGAAGAAGGGTCCACCCCTATTCTTCCGAGTGGTGTCGTATCTCCACCGTAAGTGGTGATCTTGAGTCGGCCTGCCCCCCACCAACAAATTCCGCGAGCCTACGACGATCATCGCAAATTGCCTTCGTGGCGACGTCGTCCGTCTTGTTCTCGTGGGAACTCCCCATGTGGCTGCTTTCAGCGCCCTTGCTGCTCTAGGCTGTCTTGCTGCCGTCGAAAGCTTTAGGCGATGCGGCGGGTGCTTGTCCTTCTCGAGCAATCGGCTTGAGTTTTCTGCACGATGATGGTGATGGTCACGATCCTCGTCACCTTACCATCGTTGGCGTCGTGCTTTTTGTCGGGGTCCTCCTCCGGAGGATCCTCCTCGATTACGTCGTCCATCGTGTGGGGGTCGCCCACGTATGCGCCGACGTGCTCTTCAAGCAACTTTTCGACCTCCGCACGCTTCTCGGTATCGCCGAGGTTGGCGTCGGTTGCCTTTGGCGGTACAGTTGCCTTCAGCGGTACGGTTTCCTTTGGGTCGGCAACTGTACTCATGACATCAGCTCCCAAAAATTGGAGTCCGCTGAGAACTCGTGGTGATGCCATCACCACCTTGCGGTTGTTGGTCTTGTACTGTCCAACACTTTCCATCTCGTCGCCTGTGCAACTAGCACGTGAAGACCATTGTGAGGATCATCCCACAACGTTAAGGAGGAATCGCCTCCCATAAACCCCTTGCTCTCACAATCGGTGAGGCAATTATAGATTGTTTTTCTATGTTCCTACGCCGCCACGTCGGCACAAGGTCGTGGGTTTTGAAACTAGTCCTCATAAGCCGTGACTCTCGGTTCTTGGAAGCCACTAGGATCTAGGAAAATAGAAGTTAACAATACAAGGGAATGACAAGAAGTGTGCGTACCGCTCACAAAACTAGGACAAAGAGCAAGAAAACAAGCAAGTACAAAGTCAAGAAGAAAAAGACTACTTTTATTCTTGTGTTCTTGTCTTTTTGTCTGCTGGTCTCCCTTGGTCTCTTCTTGCGTCTTCTTGGCACACCTTGCCCCCCCATTGGGGGCGCCTTTGTTATGCTCCTCGGCAATGTCGCAGCCTCCAAAAATTCTCCAAGGAGCACTTTTCTTCTTTTTCTTTTTCTATCGGGTTGTCAGAGTCTGTGGTATTGGAGAAAGGTGCTGCTCCAATTTTAGGTTGAAGAGGAGCGGGAGGAGCCTTCAGACGAGGGGAAAACTAAGATGTTTTGGAGGTGGGTACTCCTTATCCCGTCCAAAAAAAAAATCCCCTAGCCCACTGGGATGGAGAAGAGACTGTGAAGAAGAAGCCCCAAAAAATAGAGCTCTTCTCTTGCTTCCTAACGCACTTTACGATGCTTCAAATGGTGAAGCGTGGATGCCGTAGTCCCTTCTGGCATTTCTGCTGCTGCTTGCAGCTGCCGGCGGCGTTTTATCTATATCGTAGCCGCCGTTTCCGTCGAACTCTTGGTCACGGGGGTCGTCTGGCTCTGAGAACCATTGCAACAGGTCGAGTTTCTAGCTCCTGCTCTGAAGTCGTCATTGGTGTTTGCGGAATGGCGTTCTCAGTTCGCGTCAGGGGTTTACCCCCTTCGCAGGGCTGAGGGGCAGTGGTCATCAATGACCCCGAGCAGGGAGACTCGAATGTTTCAAGTCTCCGGAGGCCCATTTCCGTATTAAACCCTACCCCTGGTTTTCGGATCCAAACCGGGGGTTTTTACCTCAAACTCGTGTGTTTGCATGAGTTATTTTGTTTGTTTCATGTCGGAGTTCGTTGTAAACAAACTTCAATTTACGTTTTGCCGTTCTGGCGCAAAATCGTTGCGTGCGAAGCACTCTGGCGATTTCGCGCCAGTCCTCTCGTCCTCGCCCTTGCTCCCCCTATCCCTCTTCCTCGCTTGCTTGTTTGCAAGGAGGGTGAGGGGGGGCAAGGGCACGAGGCCACGAGGCCTCGCCCTCGAGGCCCTCGTGGCCCCTCAGCCGCCGATCGGACTGAGGCCGCGATCGGCGGCTGGCGGCTGGCCGGCCTGTCGCTTGGCCGGCCGCTGGCCGTCTAGCCAATTGGCAGCAAGTTGGCCAGCGGCCAGCGAAGTGCTGGCCGCCAACCAGCCCTCGCTGATGCGAGGGGTGGTGCGCAACCACCCCTCACTTCAGCGAGGAGGGAGGGCCAATCCGGCCCTCCCGCTATAGGAAAATAATCATGTAAAGACACCAAGCTTAAACTGTAAGTTCAACTTTCTTGGGTTAGGACTCTTTCTATAAGTTTGGCTTCCTTTCAAAGTAATGATGATGTTGTGGAAAAGAGATCTTGTGGAATTGTTTTTGGAAATGAATTAGGATTAATTTTTTGTACAAATTATTCTATTCTAAACATTTCTCCATGTAGAAATTTTCCATGGACTATGTTCCGCACATTCATTGCATCCATACATGTGTTTATGTCTGTATATATTGACATGCATTCATCTACGACTTTGTGAATGAATTCTATAATGAAAGAAAATTATAGAATTTATTCATTTCATGTAGTATTTACTTCATGTATGCATGATTCGACCATCCTATGTGAATGTTCGATCGTGATTCTGTCTATGACCACCAATTGCAATGTTAATACAGATAATATGTATTGTTCCATAAATATTGGTATCATTTCATTTTTGTAACATTTCCTTCTCATTTAGCACATCGATTCAACATTTTTTATTTTGGTAAATTGTTAGCTGAAGCCGGGTATGTATCTTCAGTTATCTTGGAGTGTGTATAAGTTTGGTCCTCGCTCGTTCATCTCGCGTCCGGAGAATGATGCAGTTGAATGAGCTAGTCTCGTTGACCAGTCCGGAGCACGTGAGAGATTCAAAGTTAATACGTCTTAAGAATTCGACTCTGTCGAATATTCTTGGTTTATTTCCTTTGTCCTACAGAGAGACGAAGTAACACTATCATATTACAGGCTGGCGGACGTCCCAAAAACAAGTCCACGAACTGATAACAATAGTTTACTATGTAACCCCAAAATTCCATATCCACAAGGTTAGTTGCTACAATCCCATAACCACAACACACTTCACAAATTAATACCATTTCCACTGCAGTCAACCAATCCATGTCATTCCAGTACAAAATCTTCATTTTTCTGACCGTAGATATGGCCTAGGTAAAGTGGATGTTGAAATCATTTCACAGTTCAGTGAAAATGCAACTTATCCCATGTTTTGTCACCCTTCACCTTCATATTGTGATGCCGAACGGAGCATAGATGGTGGAAAGGTACAATTTGCAAGTCAGAACACACTTTAGATTTAGCAACACTTGAGCAATTTTTAATTAGCTGTAAGTGTACTTCGATAACAAGTGTCAAAATGATCGAACATATACATACAAGTGTCGAGTTACGAATCAAGCATAGTGGGGGCCATTGAGTCAATTTTCAGGCGAAACGTGCGGAGTCCCCTCATGAGTGGTTGAATTCGAGAAGGTCTGCCGAGAAATCGAGGGCCTTCAAGGTTTGGCACTAAAGATGCGAGATGCATCTTTGTAAATCCAGATTTGTCTCCGTGCGTCAAGAAGTCAACCAAAAGGTTTGATACTTCTGCCGTAGATTCGCGAGATTGGTCAAAAGTGTCGGAAGGTTTGGGAAGACTCACTCAAGACGGGGCAGTTGGCTGGTTTACCCTCAACCGTCGGAGTGAACATCACGATCTCGCGGCGTGATGGACTCTTTTTGCCCAGAAATACCCACTCAGAGAGATTAGGACCTCTAGTACGTTTGGTGCCTAACACTCCCCCCCCCCTTCCCCTTTTAGCCGCGACATCCCGGCGCTCATACCGTTGTGGCCCGCTGATTGCACTAATAGCCACTGATTAGGTGATTGACGTCTCTCATGTTGTCGTAGGGTTCCCTGCTGTTATGTGCGATGTCGTAGCTGTTGGTTTGTGTGGCTTCCACCCCTCAAGAGCGACGACGTGGTGAGTATCCGTATACCCAGTACTGGTGGTATGGTGCAGCGTTACTGAGGAGCACGACCAAATGCTGCATGATGCGAACGCACCTGGCGCCAGGGCATCGAGGAGTTGTGGCTTCGTACACCGGCTGCTGCCAGACAGATACCACGGCATCTTGGGTACTTCCAGGTGTCCCTTTTGCATATTCTACAGACACTAGAGTTTTCTCGGTGGACTAGCTCTCGAGCCCAATTTCCATGTTTTGCATTGTCCGTCCACCAATCGATGCGGGACTTGTACGCCTGACCGGTTCTAGTGTCCGACTCAAGATTGTGCATCTCTAGGTTTAGACGGTAATGCGTTTGGATACTTGTGCACAGGTTTATGGCCAAAACAGTTACTTTGGGCCAGTTTTAGGACACACTGACACTACGCGTGCGTCACTTGCCATGAGGCGCGGCAGGTATTTGTGTTGTGTTCTTGTCAATTGTCATTTCTCCCTACATGTGTTTTATTTATGGAAGCACATTTGACACTCTGTTTGTCTCGCCTAGCCAAACCCTTGCCAATTAGCATCCGACCTGTGCTTATGCCGCGAGCTGACTTAGCGTTGATGCCCAGTCAGTGGCAAACATACTAGGAAGCTTCCTGGTAAATACATTTTGGTATCAGAGAAAACGATCCATAGCTCGTTGTGCTGTGCAGCAAAGACGCAACAGTAGCAGTAGCAGTGAGTGGCAGCAGCGGCAGCCACCCATAGTAGTAGTAACAACAGATCCCGGATGGACCCACCATGACTTCGTTGGAGTCGAGCGGTGGAGGCAGCGGAGACATTGGCGGTAGCCGCAAGCAACAGTAGCCGCAACAATAGCAACCATAGCAGTAGTAGTGGCAGGAGGCACCTACAATAGTAGCTGCTACATGCAGCAGTCATACCAGCAGAAGCAATAGGAGCAACTGCAACGGAGGGAAGCAGCCACACTAGCACACGCAGCAGCTGCTGTAGTGGCGAGCAGCTGTAGCAGCAGCAATGGAAGGAAATAGCATTTGCAGCAGCTGTAGCAGCAGCAACGACTGCTAGCAACTGCAGTTGTGATGGCGGCAAGCAGCTGCAACAGTAGCGGCGAGAGCAACAGCCATGCCTATAGCAAGCAGTTGTAGTAGTAGCAACGACAGGCATGAGCAGCAACAACAGTTGCATCCAACATCAAGAGCAACAGCGGCGGAGAGTAGCCGCAGCAGTAGTAGCGGTGGCGAGCAGCAGTGGTAGTGACGGTGAGCAACAACAACAGCAGTGGTAGCGACGACGGGTAGTTGCAGCCGCGGCGGTAGCGGGCAGCATCCGTAGCAGTAGTAGTGGAGGCGTGCAGCATCCGCAACAGTAGTAGCGGTAGCGGGCAGCTACTGAAGTAGTAGCTCATGATGGTAGTCTTAGCAGTAGCTGTAGTGGCGGCAAGTAACGTCCGCAGTTATAGCTACATTGGTGCTTTGTCGCATGCGTTACAAAATTAGGAGCAGTAGTACGCGTAGGAGCAGGGGAAGTAGCCACGGGAGCAACTGCAGCTGGCCTTGTTGCAGTTGTAGTAGCAGAAAGCTGCCATGGAGCTTCCTGCTGTGATGGCACGCTCGTGAGGATGAAGGGAGGGCTGTTGAGATCGCCCACGGGCGAGCTCGCTCGACGAGCTTGCTCGAGGAATCGACCAAGACCAAGCATAAAAAAAGGGGGGGAGAGGACAAGGGGGGGGTCCTCGAGTAGGGCAACCTGGAACAACCCCCAAAGGGGCACCCAGGGAGGTGGCCCCTGGAAAAGAAAAGGAAAAACATATAAAAGAGGAGAGGAAAAAGGTGGCTTGAAACCATAGCCGTCAGCTGATGATGGCGAACGGAGCCGTTGTAGTAGTTACAGTAGCAACGGCACGAGCAACGCTAGCAATTGTAGGAATTGTGGTGAGGACCACCGCCGCCGGTGTTGATGACAGTCGTAGACAGCAACAATAGTAGCAGTAGCACCAAAGACGACTTGAGGTTGCTCATTGCGTTTACTACGTATTAGTAGCATAGCAATCACGGAGTACTTGAAAAGAAGCACACCACCAACGCAGTGATGGCCGTCCTCGTGACTACATCCCAGCACGCCTGAGAGACTGTGCTTCAATCGCCCATCTCCCCTTGTGGCCTTGAGCTAGCAGGAGCAAGTGCCATGTGCACTCACCCACGCCGAGCTTCAGAGATGAGCAGATTGGCCTGGTAGGAAGTGCCGCCGGAGCCGTGGTTGGCACTGGAGCTACATACATGGCAGGCGCCGCGTCCACAAGGGCAGTTGCATCCGTGGCACACGCCTCAGGCATCTAACGGCTTTGCTTGTTACTAATGTGGCGATCAGCACCATGTAGTTGGTGTAGCTACCATTACAGACAACTACACCTTCCTCCTCGCCATCCTCACCTCTGTCAGTGTCACCACATGACGATGCCACGCCTCCTCACCTTAGCTCTACATCTAACGCCCTCCGCTCTGTGCTGGAGGCAGTTGGAGTCATCTCGACATTTGACCCCTCGGCTTCTGTGGTAGTCCCTTTAGCTCGCCGTCATCGTGCTTGCTCTCGGCACGCAAGGCAACAGACGGCACGTTTGGCGACACGTGCTTAGGAGGTAGCAGCAGTTGCATCAATTGCAGACGTCACCACGGAGATGACTCTCTCGTCCCCAGTCATTGGATTGGTGCGGCATCCCTTCGCAGCTTCTACCAGTGTGTCGGTCAAGGGGGGGATGGAGTGTGCACTGACGACCACCGTAGAGTGTAAGAAGGATGCGACGTATAGTGCTACACAATAGGACGTTCTCAGTGAGGACTAGTCTTCTAAGAAGTGGTCCGACGCCGAGTCAGAGGCGGACGAGTGGTCCGGTGTGGAGTTGGAGGTGGACGTAGCGATGGAGATGAGGAAAGAGACTACAGCTAACGCTATAGTGATGACGACCGATATGGCACGCGTAGTAGTAGCACACAAAATAATAGCAGCAGTGGTGGTGATACATGACACCCTTGGAGCAGACCTCCGGGCAGTGGGCATGTTGACAACCATCAGCGTCTAGGTAATAGTAATAGTATTAGTCGCTGCTATTGACAACACGACGGCAACGGGTGCCCTTGTTGCTGCAGACACCATGATGATCGTCACCCTTGCAACAACCGGTACTACGATTGTAGGAGTGGGCGCTCCCTTAGCCGTAGCATCGGCCATTACAGGTACACTTACAGAGGGGGCATCCGGAGAGGAAGGAGACATCGAGGTTGCTCGCATGTCTGCTATGGTCGTCGCCACTGCCACAGCTGTCTGTAGAGGTGCAGTTGTCGTAGAGGGCGCATCTCAAGCAGTAGTTGATAAACCAACAGCCGAGTGGGCCCCTGTGTTCGAGTGTCTACACTCTACGCTTCACACCGAGGAGGATGTAGTGGCATGTGCAGACATGCACCTACAAGACGTCACACTTGAGTTACGTGTAGCGAGCACACATTGGAGCACTACAGATGCGGCAAGTCTTTGGATAGCAGCAGTAGACGTCAAGGATGTGTACACACATCTCGAGGCTGCTGAGTAGACGTTCCATGGTGCAGTGTGGAGGCGGTCGGACTTGCGTTGACAAATGGAGGAGACGATATCATTGGATGCCTTAGCAACGGCGCCTCGTGCGGGAGCACCGGTCGCCATGGTCAAAACTTTTGATAGTCGAGTGCCCATTGTGTCCGCGGCATCTGTTGAGCGTGCAACAGTCACCCCTACATGTGCAGCTACTGCGGAGGATGCAGAGCGAGCTGCGGACCTCTGGCTCATGGCTGCCCTGACCGACATCACTGACACCATGACGTTTCCAACCGACAACATAGCTACACATGCCCGAGCTACAGTTCCCATCCCCAAGCGCCTACGCTTCGCGGTCGACAAGCAGGTGGTAATTGTCGCCCGAGCAGAGGCGCACGTGTAAGGTCTCATGGCCGGGTTCCTGGAGGCCATCAGCCATTGTTGCACTACGGATGTTCCACAATGACAAGCTGCCAAGGAGTGCGTGCAGGATGTTCACACGTGTCTTGAGGCAGATGACAAGTCTTTATAGGGTGCACGTCGGTGACGGGCAGACGTCAGTGGCAGGTGGACGGTTGGTTGCGCACCAATGGGTTGGGAGGGGCCCCTGGGCATTGTATGAGCTACCAATGACGGTGACAATGCAGCAGAGGAAGATTCACCGACGGATGCTAACGTCCGACAAGCAGTCGACGGCCGAGTGACAGGTGTGTAAGCAGCAGCCGGTGCCTCTACAATAGCACCTCTTGTAGATGTAAACGCTACAAATGATGGCACGTTGTCTAGTGTTGATGCCCTGCCAGCAGCTGACGACAAGGCGATAGATGATTCTGTGGCTGAACTATGTTATGAGGCGGTGAGGCTGCAGGAGGCTATGGCTCGTGCTAACGCGCTCGTAATTGAGGTCCAACGTGAGGTTCGTTGTGCAACTGACCGCCTTCATACCACACATGCAGTTGCCCGGCTAGCGGTCGCAGCAAAGCTCGACGAGTTGTACACGCACCTCGACGCTGCAGAGTCCACGTGCCGATGTGCAACTCAGTAGCTGGCAGGCATGCAGAAAGTGATGCAGTTGGAGGAGGTCCTCAGTGCTGCACTTGTCACAACAGTAGATGACGATAGTAGTGACAACTACGACAGCGATGACAATGAAAGTGACAAAGACGCTACAGTGTGAGGCCATGTGCAAGCACATCCAACCGGCATCATCTTCACCCTTTGTGTTGTTTTGCAGGGGTGTGTGGCCATGGGTGATCCATGCTCCCTCCTAAGGGATTGTGTTGGGCGGGGCTATCCAATTTTCTTGTGCTGTCAGCCTCTACAGCCCAGAGGGGGTGTTGGGGTGTGGGCCTTGGCCTCGCATGTCCCAGGGTCATGAGGAGACCTTGTTCCTTTGTATTATTTCTGTGGTGTTTGGCACGTGGGTCTCTGATTTATGTGTTGCGCGGTCGAGACTCGTGCACTTGGTGAGTTACACCACTGTCACGAGGAGACCTTGTATTTTGGTTGGTGTTTAAGACAGACAGTGAGTATAGCCTCTCACTCGTCATTTGTGGTGACCGCTTTGTCAGCCAAGGGGAGTGTTGGTTTGTATGGCTTCCACCCGTCACGAGCGATGACGTAGTGAGTATCCGTATACCCCGTACTGGTGGTATGGAGCAGCGTTACTGGAGAGCATAACGACATGCTGCATGATGCGGAAGCAGCTTGCACAAGGGCATCAACGAGTGGTGGCTCTATTTACCAGCAGTTGCCAAGCACCTGCCACGACATCCTGACTACTTGCCGGGTTCCTTTCTGGATTTTCTACAGATGTTAGAGTTTTCTCGGTGGACTAGCTCTCAAGCCCGATTTGCATGTTTTGCATTGTCTACCCACCGACCGATGCTGGACTTGTACGTGTGACCAGTTCTAGCGTCCGGCTCCAGATTTTGCATCTCTAGATTCAAACAGTGATGTGTTTGATCACCTGTGCCCAAGTTTACGGCCAAAATAGTGGTTTGGGCCAGTTTTAGGACAAACTGACACTACACGCGTGTCACTTGCCGTGAGGCGCGGCAGGTATTTATGTTGTGTTCTTGTGAGTTTCCATTTCTCCCTGCATGTGTTTTATTTATGGAAGCACATTTGACACTCTTTTTGTGTCGCCTAGCCAAAAGTTTGTCATTTCGCGTCCGATTTGTGTTGATGCCGTGAGCTAACTGAGCATTGATGCCCAGTCAGTGCCAAGCATACTAGGAAGTTTCCTGGAAATAACATTTGTAGCCGTGCCACTTGATGAGATACTCTGTTGTTTTGCCTTTTTGTTGATGGCTGAGGATGTCCTCAATGACGTACTCTGTGTCCTCGTCCACTTGATCAGGAGGAGGGGGAGGGACATCCCTGCGTGGGAATTTCTCTCCGAGTTCTCGGTAGTGCTTGAGCCAACATGGAACACCGGATGAACTTGCTTAGTGTCAGGAAGTTTGAGTCGCGCAACCACGAGGGTTTGCACGCACTCAATCTCAAACAGTCCCAACCATCAGGGTTTGAGCTTTGGACAGTCAGCTCCGCGGAATTTCGTGTTAAGCAAGTTGAGAAGGACATTGTCGCCAATGACAAACATGTCGTCGTTGCAATGTTGGTCAGCTGCTCGCTTCATCGCTGCTTGTGTCTTTGTGAGGGTTTGCCATGTCTCTTCCCTGATGTTCGTGAAGTCTTGGTGTTGAATGTCGACCGCGGGGATGTTGCTGCAACTTTGTAGTCTAGCTGGTGTGGCGAGAAATTTGCCATGCACCACTTCAAACAAAGTTTTACCCGTTGCGGTGGAAACTGCCGAATCATATGTGATTTTGGAAGTTGAGAGGTTTTGTGCCCAATTTGTCCTGTGAGGTTCGCATTGTCTTCGGAGAATTTGCTCAAGCGTCTCGTTGGTCCGGTTGGTTTTACCGTCGGTCTGAGGATGAAACGACGTTGACAGATGAATTTTGCTGCCGTAGTGATTCATCAGTTTGTGCCAAAAACGGCTGGTAAATGGACTGTCTCTGTCGCTTCTAATAGATCTTGGTGTGCCTATATCCGCATAGTGTTGTTTAGAAACAACCGTGTTGTTCCCTCGGTTGTGACAGTGGTCGTCATTGGAATGAAGTGGGACATTTTGGAAAACCTATCGACAACCACGAGGAATTGTGTTGTATCCCTTGTGTGTGACTAGTACTCCCATGGCGAAGTCCATGGAGATATCAGCCCAAACTTCCGTCGGAATAGGGAGTGGTTGCAGAAGTCCGCGTGGTCATGTGCGACAAGATTTTTGTCGTTGACATGTGTTGCAGGTTTTACAAAAGTTGGCCACGTCTGATTGCATCTTGTCCCACCAATAGTTTTTCGCTAGTTTCTTCAGCGTCTTGTCCTCTCCGAAGTGTCCATCGTGTCGTGCCACTCTTTGAGCAGGATACGGCGGATTTTTCTGTTCGAGGGAACGGCCACTTGACGAGTGAAGCGCCGTCGCCAATAGGGTGCATCGTACCAGAACTTTTCCTTGTCATATCTGCCGTGCTGGTCGTAGCCTCGTGCGAACAGCTGCTCTAGGTAGAGGTCTTGCCAGAGCTGTAGTGTTGCCACCTCAACCATTAAAACTGGTTGACGGTGGAACGCGTCCGCCGGGTTGATTTTGACTGGTCAGTACTCGATATTGTAGTCAAACCTGGACTCAAGGAACTCCATCCATCGGGTTTGACATGGACTGAGGTTTGGCTGCATCTTCAAATATTTTCACGCATGATGGTCGGTATACACAAAGCATGGATGACACTCCACGTAGCACTGCCTAAACCTTGAATGCGTGTACGACTGTAACCATTTCTTTCTCGTATATGGCATAGTTGAGTTGCGGTCCTCATAGATTTTGAGACATGTAGGCGACGGGTTGCACGCCGTTGCTGTGGTTTTGAAGGAGGACTGCGCCAATGGCTTGTTTTGACGCATTTGTGACAATGATGTAGTTGACTGTTGGATCAACTAATCGTAGGGCCGGTGTGGAGGTCAGAGTGTTCCACAAAGCGGTGAATGCTTCTTGTTCTCTATATCCCCACCGCCACTCGTTTTCTTTTTTAGTGAGGTCGGAAAGAGGCGCTATCACAAAGGCGTAATCTCGTACGAATCACCGTAAGTAGTTGCGTAAGCCGAGGAAGACTTGAACTTCTTCAATGTTGGTCGACGTTGGCCAATCAGTGACTGCTGCTGCTTTCTTTGAATCCATGGTGATCCATCCACTGTTGATGACGTGGCCCAAAAACTCGATTGAACAACGACCAAAGTTGCATTTGGAGAGTTTTCCAAAAAAAATCTCTCCTTGTAAAATGTCGAGGATTTTTTGAATATGTCCATCGTGCTCCTGCGGTATGTGGTTGTATACCAGAATGCCATTGAGGTACACAACAACAACATCATCAAGGTATGGGTGGAAGATGTTGTTCATGACCGCGATAAAGGTCGCCAGGGCATTTGTTTGTCCAAATGGAATTACCGTGAACTCGAAATGCCCGTAGCGAGTTCGGAACTCCGTCTTGTTGATGTCGGCATCTGCCACGCGTATCCGGTGATAGCCGCTGAAAAAGTCAATTCTGTTGAAAATTCAGGCCCCTCGGAGTTGGTCAAAAAGCTCTTCAGCTCCAAGAAGAGGGTAGCGATTATTGATGGTGGCGTCGTTCAACGCTCCGTGATCCATGCACATCCGCATCTCACCACTTTTATTTTTCACGAATGGTACGGGTTTGGCGTAAGGGGACATGGATGGGCGGATGAACCCTTGACCGAGCATCTCGTCGAGTTGCTTTTTCAGTTCATTCATCTTGTGATCACTCATCCGATAGCCCCTTGAACCTTAGGTTTGCTGTCATGCTTCAGTTTGATGCGATGGTCAATGTCTCGTGGAGACGGTAAGGTTCTCGAGAGTTCGTCGGAGAAGACGTTCGCAAACTCCTGGATGAGTGGTGCGAACTCTTCAGGTACCATCGCGAACTTTGTCGATACCGATGAGGGTGATGAGGCCGATGATGAGTCAACTGCTACCACTTCCGCTTCTTCCATTGGTTCGAGATGTACGAGTAGTACTTGGCCACGTTGACCGGTATCCACTGGCAGGTTGTCACTTCTTGATTATCGTGACTTCCTATACTGCTTCTGCTGTTAGCTTCCGTCCTCCACACAAAAGTTGTTGTTTGGTGCCGTTGATCTCTACATAGATGTCGCCACTGTTCCAATTGGCCTGCGAATTGTGTTGGTATAGGAAATCTTGTTCGAGGATGATTTTGTAATCGCTCATTGGACAAGACCACCAGACCGTTACACTCCATAGATCTCCCATTTGCAGGCGTATAAACTCTCGGAGTCTTTGTATTTGTAGTCTACCGTCGATGATTTTTCCTTCAAACACCCCTGGTTTGGTCTACAAACCCAGTTTACAAACCATGTTATTACTCACAAAGGAGTGTGAAGCTCCTCCATCCAATAGTGTCGATACTATTCTACGACTCTTGCATCCTCGAGGATGGACTTTTCACAGCATCGCCGATTTGTCGTCCTAGTAGCCCTCGTCAAATTTTGTCATCTCATAAAACCTCTGCGACGATGTACGCCGTTCACATGGACGATCGTTTGGTGCAGATCGCCCCTCACGGACAATAGTTGCACCTTTCACTTCTGCCCTGTTTCCATTTCCCAGCTCATTTTTCTGTGACTTCCCCCCCCCCCCTTTTTGGCCTGCAACTTGCTCGGACAGTTGCGAACGATGTGTCCAAATTTTCTGCACTTATAGCAGGTTTGCATTTCTCTCTGGTCAATAACTTCCACTTGCATCAGATTCGAGGAGTTCCCTGACTGAATCCTTCTGTTTCCATGATTATTGTGGTTAGGAGGTCCCTAGCCGAAGGATTCCTCAATTCGAGCGCTGTAGTCAGCATTGTGAGTCCGTTCTATTGCCGATATCATCAACGATAAGTCACTCTGGATGCCGAAAGTAGCGATTGCTCGTTGGATCTCTCGCTTGAGTCCGTCATTAGAGTGAAAACAGAGTTTGTCGAGGGTGATTTCTGCTTCGGTGATGATCCCATGAAATCTCTATGTATACTCTGCCTCACTAGACAGCTGACGGGGACGTTGGAGTTTGTACCATGCGTCGGAGTTTTTATTCACTTGTCTAAATCGTGCTAGCATTGCGTGCCAAAATTAATTCCATTCGGTTGGTGGCATCAGGGCGTCTTGCCACTGTGGGTTGATCTGCTCCAAGGGTAGAACTCCTATGGTCGGTGATAGGCGACCATAAGAGTCGCCAGTGGCCGTTGATCATGTCCCGCCGTTCTCCTACTACCGTTGGATGGTCTTTAGATCGGTCCACCAACTTAGTGCCGTGCCACGCAAAAGCGCGGCCACGAGGTCAATTTTCTTCCGATCGTCATTGACCCCTGCAACGGTGAAGTACACCTCGAAACTTGTCAGCCACATTCAAACCATCGTTCCCTTTGTGTTTGCAGGATCGAACGGTTTTGGTGGAGTCCACAAACTTTGGGTTTGCTCAAGACTTGGGAATTTCTCTTGACAAGCACCGCTTCACATGCACTTGAGTTGCAAAGAGCCTCCATCCCGATGATGAGCTGTCTGAGCATATGGCTCTTAATCCCCCCGAGCGCGGAGATTCGGTTCGTCACTTCCTCGTTGATCTGCACCTGTCGTCTAGTGCCACCGATTGTTCCTATTGTCGTCATCTAGACTACTAGTAGGGGCGATTGCTTTACCGTCATTGGATCCTTGACTGGATTGGTTGCCGAAGCCATAGGGGTTGATCCAGCTACTCCATAGCCTGTCACGCCAGCATTTTCAGTCACTTCAATGTTCACGTGCATCGCCACATTCTGATCCTCCAACGTTGAATTCCTCGCTGAAGACCCGTTGCTAGTTCTTGGTTGCACTCGCTCGCCTCACATCATAGTCACAAAGTCTGCAAAGTCCTCGCGTGCAAGAAGCACTGACGGCTTGTGTGAGGTAATCTTCAAAATGGGTGAAGCAGTCGGATGCCTCTCCAGCACTGTTATGCCCTGTTACGAAGTGTTCTGCCGAACGGAGCATAGATGGTGAAGAGGTAGATTACGAGGTAGAACACGATGTAGAATTTGGGACACTTGAGCAATTCATAATTTGTGATAAGTGCACTTTGATAACAAGTTTTGAAATGATTGAACATATACATATATACTTGTCAAGTTACAAATGGGGCATAGTCGGGGTCGTTGAGTCAATTGTCGAGCGACGCAGGACAATCGACTCAACGTGAGTTGATTGTCATTTGATACCATTGATTTAGTAGGCCTAAAAACTTGCATCCATGTAGAAGGGACACATCAGTCTTATTGTTGCAAGGCATGGGTGAATTAGGCTCATTTTTCCATGGTACGGGCGAATGGGGCTTTTTGTTCCGAAGTAGGGGGGAAGCAAGGTTATTCTCAGAAAAAGGGGGTACATGTTCATTCCTCCCTTTATATTCATAGCTCCATTTCAGGGTGGGATGATGTGTGAGTGATTTCAATTTTACAAACTTCGCACTTCCATTCTGACGGGTGACTCTGATTTGCAATCCGTTGACCAATATACAAGCGCCAAGTGTACATAAATGTATTCGGATGTCCTTTTTGGCACCCCTTTAACAAGGAGGTTTCGTTCAGTGTTCATTGCAATTATCAGTACGCCGACAACGCTTATCATGCTAGGATTTGTACAATTGCTAATTCAAAGTGGATCACCCCCTTGTCAACAGGGGTTGGCGACCGCAAGACGATGCATGATTATTCCACCGAAGACGTTGACAAACCCATCAATCCATGGCAGTTGTTTCCGAAAAGGGTTGACTGTTTGTTTCCATGAAAGATGTCCACCGTGTCAGGCCCACGTTTCAGCCTCACGGCATGCAATGGACGAGAGGTGGAGATTTGCCTACTTTCTTTTCTCATGCAATGTTGTTCCAGGAGCACTTCAAACACACAGCACTCCAAGTTTGACTCCTTTTGATTCAAAAGCTTCTCCCAATCGCACTCTACGGCACTTGAGTTTCGTTGAACAACACCACCATGTGCAATCCCGTCCGCACCTCTTGCGCATGAGAGCCATGGTAGGCGTTTTTCCAAAGCCTGGTAAGACTGGATAGAAGATTTATAAATTTCTCATAATTTGAAACATAATCACTCCTAGCTCCTAGCTGGCCTAGCTGCAATTGACTGTAGGCCATACACGCAAAACAGACAACCCCTAGCCTACAACTCCTGCCCACAATAGTGCATGCCCTATCCTCAACGATCCAGGTCTTGTTTCCCCACCCCCACCTCTCACACCCTACTCTATGATGTAGATGTTGAGCTTGGGGAACAAGCCCAAATCCTTATCATTTCGCAGACCAAGGCGCCAAAACGACCCTTAGGATGTCTCATTCCCACTTTGAACATAGTAACTGACAACTGCTTCTTGCACTAATCTGTTGTGTTCATGATAAGTTGTGCAAGATTCCCTTCTTATGAGATTTATAACTTTCAATCCTCTTGCAATTTCATCTCATGACGGTGATTCGAAGAAGGCACCAAAGGGTAAGAGGGAGATGGGAAACCTTGCCTTAGGTATGGGTTTCAACAACATGGCAAAGGCTCGTAGTGCCATGGGCAACTATGCGATCACCAACAATATTCCCATATTGTGGCTAAAAAAAAAAAACATAAAAAAAAAACAACAACCAAAAGAAAAAAAACACACAAGATTCACGACTCGCTGTGATCAGTGGAAGGAGAAGCAATGTCCATGGCTGCTACGAGCGCATGTTGCCACTCAAAGGGACATAGTGAAAGTGGTTGAGTCTTTCCTCAACCTCCGTTGCGTACCGGGAACTAGGCGTGGCATCAAATGTTAAGTGGATTTGCAAGAAAATTCAGTCCACAGTGAAATGCAGCCTGGCAGCTGACACAAAGACTTTGGAAGTAGTGGCAAGGAAGAGTATCCGAAAAGATGTGGACCAACGCACGCCCTACAAAACCGAGGGAGTCCCACTGGATATGTTACTCGGCCCAAAAGATTTGGCCTAGATCCTTTTCCTTGTATCTTGCAATGAGATCATTTGTTTCTGGTCGTTTCCCACGTTTCTTTTTTTATTGGTTCCCTTTATGCATCCAACATAAAATTCAATCTATGTTTCTACTATGCAGCTGAAGCAGATTGACCCGCAAACACATGGTATGGCAGAGGCAATGGCCAAGAAGTTTTTTAGGGCGTTTTTCACCCCTGGTGCTGCCATCCTAGGCTTCCAACATGCCCGGCGCATCTTGACAGGGAATCAGACTCATTTGAAATGAACACAATCAGGTTTCTCTCTATCGTCCAATTCTTTATGCCACTCTATGCCATTAGAGTTTGAATATATGTGCATTTCATATTCAATGACTACTATGCTTACATTTTTATTGCACCCTCTCACATGCAATGGTGTCGTCCGTAAATTCTTGAGGTTGACCAAACCATGAGTAAAATTGTGATCATGATCACCTACACATGCCCACATTGGTTGGCCATTGAGCATGATAGCCACATCGTACTGCTAGTGATTCAAAGGTCTTCAATTCTTTAGCAGAGTTTTACTATGCATGTATCTCCCTCCAACCATTTTCATTGATTTTATGACTTGTCATAGTTGACCAACCATGGGGCAATGTTGTGATCACGTTCCCTTGACATATGCCAAGATTGGCAAGTAATTGCACAGGATAGCCACACCATGTCACTATCATCTGAAGGTTCTTATACGTTATATGAAAGGCCTAATATCCATTCACTTTTATTTTCCCCTGGCCATTCCTGGCTCTTGGTATGGTTTTTAAAATTTGAGCACGCATGGTACAATATTGTGGTCATGGTTAGTGACACATGTCCACTTTGGTCAAAAGCTGAGCATGATAGCCGCACTGTACCATTAGTTTTTGAAATGTTGTGTATTTCCTGTTTTATGCCTACTATACTTGTACTTCGACCATTTCATGTGATGATTGTTGAATGATGCCTTGATTTATAGAAGTCGACCACACGTTGTGTTGTAATGTGGTCATGATAAGTGACATCTGCCAGCTTTTGCCTGCCAGTAGGCACCATAGCAACACTCTCCCACTATTCTTCATTGGTTTTTTATTTGGAACTCCATGGCTGGTGTGCCTGAAACTTTATTATGCCCTATGATCATTTCTTACTCATTCTATGACTTGTTAATGCTGACCACGGATGGTGTAATGTCTTGGTCATGGTAAGTGACATCTGCCAACTTCGGAAGGTCATGGTGCATTATAGCCACACCATGCCGCAACGGCTTGAATTTATTTACTTGGTAATCCATGCCAGATTTACCTGCACCTTCATTGCCCCCTCCAACCATTTCTAACTCGTGCTAGGTGTTGTCAAAATTGACCACACGTGGTGTAATGTTATGATCATGGTCAGTGACAAATGCCAACTTTGGCCAGCCCATACATCATAGATTAACTCTGTACAACTGCATACAAGCCCGAACACTTCAGTGTAGAAGCCTTTACAATGTTGTACAGGTGGTACGAGTCTGTACAGGTTCGTACAACTTTGAGAAATTCCTTACAAGTTGGTACAAGATCATACAACACTGTAGACTTCCACGCAACCCCGTACACATACGTACAATCTTGTAAGATTAAGTATAATTCTATGTAAGCATGCACAAATCCTTACATTCCCATACAATTCTATACAAGTGTGCGCAAATTCTTACAAGTCCATGCGCATCCGTACAAATTAGTACATGTCCGCACAAGTTTGTAAAACTACATACAACTCCATACTAGTCAGCAGTAGTCAGTACAACTCCATGAACGTTCATACAATCCCATCAAACTCTCTGAAAATGACGATGGCACATGATGCTGTGATGTAGGTGATGACAATGGTGGTGCGGGAGAGTGTGATGGCTGGACTGAAGGTGAAGCATGTTGGGCTATTCACAGGGGGACGGCCAGACATAATGTACTCTAACCCGGCCACGGGATGCATGCTGGTAACTGTTGTCATTGCTGATCGGCAATGACCAATTCTGTGGAGGATTTTAAAGGAGAAAATGGGGGTAGAAATGGAGGAGGTGGTGAAGAGAAAAGGGAGGAAGTATGGACAGTCGCAGTGCCGAGTAGAGCGGGAACGGATGGAGTTCATCTTTCCCACAATGGAGACATTGGGTTCCTTCTCGAGGAGCTGGACAAGGTGCAACAGTCTGTGCCGGAAGCGATCCAGCAGCGGCTGGCTAAGAAAGCAGGTAAGGCAGGAGTGGTGGTCCTTTATGCACCCTTATCAACCAGCTTATGTCGGTGTCACTTTAGGGGGAATAGGCACAGCAGATATAGTGGGTCCCTTGAGCAGGACATTAAGTGGGTGGCCAACAGGTCTCTTGAGCAAGATGTTACCAGAGCTATGAGAGATGTTCATAGGAGAGATGAGGAGCAATTAGTGGATTGTCTTTGCTTTGCTGAGAGGGGTTGGACTAGTAAGTTGACTGCAGAATTTTTGAAGTCATAATCTTAAGTCCATATGTGGATAAACATCACTTCCCCATTGACGTGCTTGTGGTTTTTCATGTGTGTGATTTCTAATCATTTGGATCATTGTTGTCCTCGCATCGATGCCTGTGAAACTTGCATGTCATCGAATGAGTATCAACACAACTCTCTATAACCATATAAAATTCTATGAAAATCCAAACAATTACATTGAATTCCGTACCTTGACATACATGTCCATAGAATTCTACACAAATCCATAGAAATCGAAACAACTCCATAGTTTTTTTACCTCCGTACGATCCCTTACAAATTCATATAACCTTCTAGAACTCCATACAAGTACTTGCTATACCATCCTAGTCCATACAGGTCTATCCAAGTACAACATACAAAGTTAGGTGTAGTACAACTATCCAAATCCATATAGACCTGTAAAACTCCGGTCAATTTGGTACAAGTCCTTGTACGTTCATACGAGTCCCGAATAATTGGTACACGTCCAGATACATCCACACAAATCCGTGCAACTCCATACATATCCATGCAAGTGAGCGCAACTCCACACAACTCCGTATAGTTATGTACAAGTCTATACACGTCCGTTTTGTCAATGCATTTCCATACACCTCCATGCAAGTATGAACAAGTCCACACAAGTCCATTGGAATTCTTATAAATTTGTACATGTTCCTTGAAATCCGTACAATCATGTACAAGTTTGTAGAACTCCATACATGTCGGCTCAAGTCTTTTTATACCTCTGCATAGCGCGATAGAAATCCGTTTTTAGTCTGTACCAATCCAAAAAACACCAAACAACTATGTGTAGCTCCATACAGGTCGATAAACTCTCGTTACACTGGGCAAGAGTACACATTGGATGAACTTCTTAAAACACACCAAGGATTTGGGTTCCGGGTCCTGATTCCTATGGTAGAACAGGATTCGTAGATCTTGAGAACGATTCACGAATCCTCAGAAATCATGAATTTTTAAAGAGGTGTAATGAACCACAGCTGTCTGCTTTATGGTATGTCCAGATGTGAACATTTTCTCCAAAAACAATCACCACAACATCTCACGAATCTAAAAATGTTTCATGATGATTTACATCTTGAACTTGAACAATAGGTACATGAAAGTGAGGACTTAATGTGCCTAGTCTCCCATGTCCCAGTGCCACACGCATGCTCCATTACCCCTTTACCAAAAGGTGTCAAGTACAACTCTGGGCTTACGTTAAGATGCAAAGCTTTGTTAATTAGCATCATGAAGTGTTATGAAGTGTCGACAAGCGTCTACATGCATGAACACGTGTCAAAATGTATTGAATAGCATCTACAAGTATCTACGAGCGTCAGTGACTGCCAATGATTTTTGCTAAAAGTTGAAAATCATTGACGAGTATTGACGAGTCTGAATAAGCATCGATGGGTAAAAAATCCTCAATAAAGAAACCTGAAGCGTTCAAGTTCCTAAAACTATGTAGAACTATGTACAAGTCCGTACACGTCTGGAAAAGTCTGCACAAGTCCTTAAAATGTTCTAGAAGTTGGTAGACACCATAAACATTTGTAAAAGTCCGTACAAGTGTTTCAAATACGTACCATTTCATGCAAGTCCGTACTTCTCTGCACAACTCGACACAAGTCGGTACATTTCCACATGAATCCGCACAAGTCCATATGAGTGCAAACACTTCTGCACAAGCTGTAGAAGTTGTACACATATGTACAACTCCCTACAATCCAATGCTGGTGTATAAATCTCCATACATAGCTGAACAATTGTGTAAAAAGCGATACATGACTGCAAAACTCCCTACACTTTTGTAGACTGTTTAACAAAGGTCAGTCTTGGACTGTAAAATCCCAAAGAATTCACTACAACATACAAGTGCATACGGGTTGGTAGAAGTGCATACAAGTCGGTATAAAACCATAGACTCCCGTACAAGCCAGTTCGGCATTCTTTTCTATAGGTTCCTCTTTATTCAATTAAATTAGGTGGACAAGAAATACAAGATTAAGTAGTGTAGTAAAAAGTCACAAGATGTTGCCATCTTCTCTTTATGAAGCTTCGACGTCCTTGGCTAGGAAAAACATGGTTAGGTGAAACACCAAAAAAGAGAGAAAAACCTTGTGGCACATAGATTTTATTTCAGGTATCAAGATGAGAAAGGTGCTTTCCCTTCCGGAATTCCCAATGAACAATGGAAATTTTTTATCCACTCTATAGAAAGCTTCATAATCCCGCGTTATAGCATAAAAGCATTGTTTTCTTGATTTCCTTTGGATCCAAATGACTCCCTATGAGGTTTAACGTCCGTTCCACCTTATTCCAACTCGCTTGACAAGAATGTTGGACCCCAACCCACTCTTCTACAAATAAAAACTTCTGTACACATTTTTGCTTCAATTAAACACCAAATCTGGCTGGGTTGTTTTTATGTTGATGAAGTACATGAGTCCCTTAAATAGGTGCATGGAGACTTTTGTCCCCAAATGTATGGCCCTGTACGTGTGGCTCCAGATTTTATCATTGTTTGGCCGCAGGCGGATCGACCAACTGCCTCAACCTCCAGTGCTCTGTTCCAAAAGTATCTGACGAACCCGACCACTTTCTTTTGTTTTTGATAAAACAATCACAAACTACATAGATACTTTGATACAAACTTCTTCATGATGCTTGACATTCATGAGGATGTACATTGCTGTTCTCAACGCCTCCTAGATTCTCAGTGGAAATTCTCAAGAAGCCTTTCACGACACGACATCGCATGTGTCACTTGACTTGAGTGTCCAAGACCCCAAGTATGCCTCGTTCAGATTTCAGCTATTGTTGAAATGCATTTTACAGTTTGAAAGGTTAAGAGTGAATTGCGCTCACTGATCATACCATGTAGCTCAAGTTTCCCAACTTTCCCCCTCGTCTTTTGCTCCGTTTCTTCTATATATACATCATCTATATTTCTCTTGGCACAACAATTGGTATCACTGCACAGCAATTTAGGAGGCAGAACCAATGACTTTACTCCTAGTCACAAACCTCACACGACACAATGTCTGCATCTCAGTTTTCCATAGAATTGTAAATGTGGCAAGCCCAAAAGTGAGAGGATCAAGCGCACCCAACAAAGAGCAATGGTAAAGTGGTGAAGGCATCGATAATGGAGGATCAGCAACAGGCAATCTACAGCACTCTCTAGGCAACTCAAGTAGTAGAAGCGGCAGGCTTCATGAAAAAGAAGGTAGATCTCATGAATCCCATAGCAAACCCATTGACGGACATCTTAGGCTCAGCTAATCCCTTGTCTTTACTGATGCTCGTTGGAAGGATACGTGACGTGATGGGAAGGGCCTTCTGTCGACAGACTAGCATCCATCATGACCTGTACAAGAAGCTGTCGGTACCCAAGAACCTTAATAGTCATCTTCTAAAACAACCCACCATAGTGATATAGGAGCTATAATCTACCCGTGCGGAAAGCAATGCTTACCGAGAAAAATCATGAAAGCTCAAGTGAAATCTAAATCTGGCTATGTTTCAACGAGCATTTTGATCCTGCTAACTCAAAAGTACCGACGGTTTCGATGTAGCTGACCAGATTGGAGGTTTACTTCACCAAAACTGAAAACTAAGATAAAGGTAAAATTGATCTCGCATGCTTGCTTTTCGTTAGCACGACATTGAGATAGTGGCTTGGACATTGAACATGAGTAAGAGACAGGTGGATACCCATTAGCGGCTCATGCGATCGCTCTCAAAAAAACCAATGGCATTTTACCTCTCGAGCAGATCAATCAAATGTGATCGTATCCTTTGACTCCACCAGAAAGCTAGAATGAGTCCGTGCACGCCATCCAAACACATACCACGATCCTCAACAAGAATTCCAACACATGATATAAGCTTGAAGGCTTACATCAGTAGTCTAATGTGACACGGAACATGTGGGATTTCTAAAAAATCATCATCCACAATACAATTGTCCTAAAAAGAAAAAAAAGTGTCCTCCTATCACAACAAGAGATTAAAACAGTATGTCAGATGGGCCGTAGCAATTATTAGAATTCAATATGACCTCTTGCACATGATGGTACAAGCAAAGCAGATTAATAGCAATACAATGGTCGGGTACAAGAGCCAATGGTTGGCAACATTAAAGCCACAATTTCTATCATGACAAAGGAAAGTCCCAATCGATGAAGACCTACAACCTGATTGAAATTGATGCCATTGACTTGTGCGACCAGTGAACATGTTGGATCCGTGAAAAGCCGGAAAATGTCTTGTGCAACTTTCAAACGGGAGGAAGTCCTATGGAGATAATAGGGAAAAAGGAAGGTTAGGGAGAGAGTTGGGAATGGAAGTAGGCAAGAATAGAGGGTGATGCTCTTGTTCAGTCAGAAAAGCCTGTACCAACTGACTGCCCAGCTAAACGACTCTCAGCACACAGACATTGGGCTATAACACTGTACATTTTGGCAAGGGATACTGGGATGATCAACTAATAATACATCGACGAGTGTAACCATGGACTTGCACAAGCTGCAAAATGGTACTTGTGCTTTTATTTGGGAAAGTTTCTCTCCATTCTTCCAGTTACAAAATGGTTTAGAGGCTACTGTACTGTCAGCTATATCCGTGGACATTTACAAATGTAATACAATGATTTTCAGTTTCACCCGAAAATCGGGTATTTTCTATTTCTTGTGTGGTCGCCCATAGTGGGTACTTGGCTCATCAACAATACTAACATTCACCCATCGGTTCAAGTCATCCTGTACACACAATGTTTGTCTTCGGTGTTCGAGCATTTGAGTTTCTCCCTCGCCCGCACCCGTCGGACAACGGTGAAGACCGTTGTTGTTGTCTTCACCAAAATGTGGCGCCGGCTGCATCTCACAATCCAGTCCCGACTGGTAGTCATCAACTCCTCATCGCAAAATTCCTTTTCCAGTCGGATCTCTCAAACCCATCGGCAACAACCCTAAACCAAATTAAAACTACTCTTCTAAGTTTTCTCTCATCGTCAAAGATAGACGGAAAGCTACGCTTTATAAACAAAAACCTAGCCATCACCCCGCGCGAAGACGGTGGTCTCGGCATGCTATGGCCACCGACTCTAATCCAGGCACAAGGAGCACTATACATCTACAAACTACTTACACCGGGCTATGAACATTGGAAGCTCCTCGCATGCGAAACGAACGTGTCTACTAAAAAAGGCCATCTCTTCCTCTCACACCCACTCATTACCAGGTCCAAACTCCTGTGAAAATCAAGATGGACAGAAAACCTAAAAAACTTCCTGAACAATAAACCGGAAATACAACCGCCAGCTCTAATTATCCAAGAACTTTTATAAGAATACGTGGCGTACAACAGATTCATCCTCAAACCCGGAGGAAAACCATATGGGATCCATCAGCGAGAAGGTTTCCTAATAACCGAGGAATACCAAGTCAAAGATCTTTTTCCGGAAATCGCATCATCGATCTTTCCAGAGTTTGCACCTAAATCAATCTCGGAGCACAAGATCCAAAGACAAAACATTCTGAACAAAGTTTGCAGCTAAATCCCCCAACCTTGGTTACACCTCATCACCAACCGCATACTCCCAACTCTGAACGACAGCAGCATCTGGTGTCTAACGGCTTTTGCAAACCAGCAACAACAACTCGTTAGTAGAATTTTCTTGATTGGAACGGTGCTTATGGCAGAAACTTTAACAGTTGAACCTGATCTCTCTCTCACAAAAACAAACTACCCATTGCGACCACTTCTCACTCTGGAAGGTTGGACACCAATTCATGTCAAGGATGAAAAGGTCTTAGGAGTATGCATGGACACACGCAACCCCAGCTGGAGGTTACCAGGGAACAAACCGAAACTTATGAAGCTGTACCGAGACCTCCTACCCATCGAACTAAAACCACTCGAACAGGCAGAAAAATGGTCCGTAAGCCATAACGTCATCTGCCAACCAAACTTCATCCAGCAACTATTGCAGGCTGACGCAATTCCCGCTAAAGCCCGAGATGTGGGGCTGCGTGTTTTTATCTTCAGCATACAAGTTTGTGAGAGAATGAAATTCTTCCCACCACCCTTCGTGAACATCTGTCCACTCTGTCTTCTCCACGCAGAAACAATTCAACACGCTTTTCATACATGTCCTAAAATCAGGCAAGTGATCGAAAAATGCCTCCACTGTCTGCAACTTTTCTGCACCAAGTTGAGCGAACATCCCCTTTTTTTTCAAAATATACATCCCAGTTTTCAGTGGTGGCAGTCCCTCCAGTGCATTACTTTCCACGAAATCTGGAAGTATCGCTGTCCTGTCTCCCTAGGCAATCGCAAACCCTTAAAGAACCTAACAGCTCTCCTATGTATCAACACTTTTAAAGCTTTCGAAGACCATCTCAACCTCCACCTTCTCTCGCTGGCCAACTCGACTCCAAAACGAGCATGCACAGTCCTACAGACTCTCTCGATGACCCCGGCAATCTGCCTTTTGGACAAAGAACTTGACCCTCCGCATATAGTCCTTTCCCCCACTCTATGCAACATCTGGTTAAGCAAATCGAGCTTCTCTCGGGGGCCGAGTATTTCTTGGTAGTGCTCTCTGCTAAAGAGAACATTACCTTGATCCCCCTCACGAACGGTTACGACCGCGGCGAAAGATACTCTTGGGATGGGGTTCGTGGTGAGACTCCCACATCACCCATAGGACGTGGGTCCTGTGGGTACCTACACTGGTGTGGATAACCACATGAGACACAGCCGGTGGCTGAAAGTCTCCGCCAGATAGAGGTAATTTTTAGTTACCCTCAAGGGTGCAGCATAGGTTCCCTCACCTCCAAAGCTCACTCACAGCAAAAAAAAAAAACCCGTCGGACAACGGTCATTTTTCGTCGCTCTGAAGTGCGATTCGAGGCACTTGCCCACTTTAGTGGTGAAGTCGCTATCTGTGTTTCAGTTTTTCAAGAGACGGTGTGGCCTCCCATAATGAACAATGTGCATGAACCCATGATTTGACGTGCTAACATCTGTGGGCAAAATTTTTAGGTAACCCACATCGTTTTATATGTGATCCTCCTATATGAATGATAGTTTTTATAAGAACACATGCGTGAACCTAAAAAATTAATTTGCACGAATATGGCTGACAGTATGGTATGTTTTCAAACAAAACAAGGGGTTTTTGAGGGAAAACAGTCAACGGAAGAATCATGTTCAATTGACAGTGTGAACCACTTTGACTTCAAGTTGGGGAAATGCAAGATGTGACGGACGGGAGGAATTATCCAATGAGGAAAGCACACCATCCTCGGTCTAGATTCCTTGTACTGACACATCTTGCTAATTGATTGGTCCATTAAAGTGGAGAATTCATGCATTAATGGTAGAAAGAGACACCTGCCTCCAATAAATTGACTCACGAGGCAGGAAGGAAGTCGTACTAACCACAACTTGATGTACCGCGTCGAGATCTTTGGATTTGGCAAATCAGTATCTTCGACGCATAGATCACGTGCGCTTTGTGAACATGGAACCATGGAAGAAACACAAGATTGTACCAGTATGAGTGAAAAAACAAAGTGCCTCACCAGCCCCGATTCCTCGAACTACCCCGAGAATCTCCTTTCCAATGTAGTGTCGATCATTAGGCAGACTTTAACGCATTAAGAATGCTAACAGCCAAAAGGACCTATCAAATGAGCGACCACAAACTCGCCAAGCTAAAAAGGTAGCAGGATAAGATGCTCAGTTGGGAGTATTGAGAGCCATCTATACGACCCCACATGGCACCTGCATTTTTTATCAAAGTCAAAACAAAGAGTGAGTGACAGGGAGTGCGTTTGGCGGGTATGATAAAATAAAACTATGGTTCGTCAAACTGTCCTGGCGATAACGATTCTGTCAAATCAATTGTTGGACCTCGTAAAGGTACACTACAATCTATGCTATTGCATGATTGCCACGAAATAGGTCCAAGTGGACACTTACACTATGCAAAAATGCTGAATAAAATCACAAATAATTGCATATTGTTCAAGATACAAACCGGTGCTGCGAGCTACGACAAGACGTGCGATGTGTGTCAATGCCATAACTCAAGGGAAACAAAATCCCGGGTTTCCTTCAATCGCTACATGTACTCAAAACCCCATAGTCATACATCTCATAACGTTTGTAGCTAGTTCACTCCTCACACCAGACGAGTTCAATACAACACTCCTCGTACCGGAATAGTTCTGGAACATGTCGCACTGCGTCTTAAGAACAACAACAATCATTGTCAAGAAAAGAGGGCGGTTGTTCGTTGACAACATCCTCCAACTTCAAAACGTCCTCTCCTCCATCACGAGCAATTGAGATGGAAGGTTCACTAACACATTCTTGAGGGAGCTGATAACCTGTTATGGCAACCAGAACCTGGAATGAATGGCATTCTATTCCGAGAATGACAAGTAGAATGAGTGTACCAATCAGACGCTCGAAGAACTACTCAAAATTTTTAGCGAGCCACATGGCACTAGTGGGGTGATCAAGCGCGTGATCGTCGACATCGCATACAACTCCGTGACCTATGTACAGCGGGTAATGTTCCTTTGGTTTATGGCAAACTAGTCGCAACCACGGATAGTTTGCATACCACAAGTAAAATACCAACAACGCACATCCATGTGTGGGAATTTTTAGAACATTTGAGACAAGACTTGCCAGTTGCTCGCAAATACTCAAGCATCGATGAAGCGTGCTGCTCACAATGAATAGAAGGACACTGAATTCGACACTAGTGATCGCTAAGCTCGACAAACGTTTGGGTACAAGGATAAGAATGCACAAAGCTCCAACCTCAATGGTTGGGACCATTTGCGGTCAAAGAAATGTGGACACTTGTAGTTGTAATGCTTTCCCGACCGGTCAGCTGGACTATACACTCGGTGTTTTGCACGAGCTAACCAAAACACTAATGAGACCCAAGCGAGCACTTCCTTGGAAGAGCCATGCCTCCACCTCCATTTTTGGAAGCATATGATGGTGCGGAGTACATGATTGAAGGCAATTTAGGACGTCGTGGTTGAAGAAAAGTGGAGGAGTATTTTGCTGTCAAATGGTTTTTTTCCGATGCTTGACACAATAGCTTCAAATTCGGGCGTTATTTTAGCCAACACCGACCTACATCATGTAATGAGCCAGGATACTACAGTAAAAATGGTGGAATTATTACGTTGACCAACACGTGACTTTTTATTCCGCGCGTGGGCATTTCTGTTGTTAAAATCTTTGGCCATTGTGCTTTAACATCTGAACCTCTTGAGTTCTACGTATGGTCGAGGGCGTTGCGACCAAGTGTCACGACCTCCTATGTTCTATTCCCAAATGGTTTTCCAAGCCCGACCACTTTGTAAGAGTTTTGGTAGAATTATCATAAATCATATCGATTTTCCTATATTTTTGGTCGGAATACTTTTAAATTTTATTTAAATACTTTTTCAAAGACGCGCTTCATGATTTTCAAACACCCTTGACTTCCTTCCAGTGTCTCGAAGGAGTCTCTCAGAATGTGCCATCGCACGTGCAACTTGACTCGTATGCCGGAGACCTCAGATGTTGATTATTAGAATTTACAAGTTTTATATATTTTTCCGATAGTTTTGACCTTTGTCATTGAAGTATGCTTACAAGTGATCGCGGAGTATTAAAGTGCCCCAATCTTTTTTATTCGGATCTTTCGATCCGGATCTTTTGACGGGATCTTCCATGTGTTAAAAATCTAAGAATTTTTTGAATTTTCTGCACCTTTCAATTTCAGAGCGCTTCATCGGAAGAAGCCAAAATGTTGCATACAAATCATTGAATCACATCTGGTCCTTCATGCGAAATGTAATTTCTCGATCAGTGATAAATTATTTAAAATGAATAATTTCGGATCCCATTAGGAATTGAAAATTTTCTTGGCCATTTCCATGTCGTCATAGTTGATGACATCAGGTTGCCTTGGTTAAGTGCAAATGACTTTTTATGCCAACATTGCACCTCCCGCCTCTGACGGTATTGGCCAGGGGCCGGAAAACAGCTCACCCAGTTCACGTCCAGCTTGTGGCGAGTTAGTGCCGTGACCTACGGTGCGCGAGTGTGGCACGAAGGTGGCCCGCTCGTCGAACACGTCGCTGCTCTCCCTCCGAAGCACGGAGATGCAGCTGTGGCTTGCAGGAGGTTCTTCACACCACCAACTTCACGGCAGCAATCACTCACTCAGTCTGGCCGAAACGCTGCAACGGTTGTCGACTGGCATAGCAGAGCGCCAACGTGGCTGAGTAGGGGTCCATCGGCCGCAGGGAGACAGGGATGGCCTTAGCTCAGAACAGAAGACGGGTGTTTCAGATGTGATATCGACTGCTGTGTCCGTAGTGAACTGCGGATGTCTAGTCGTTTCCCGTCAATCAAGTTATGCCTTCCCTTGTCACCGCATCCACCCACTCGTTCTCGGGCGGTCGACGGCCATCACCGACGTCTGCGCTCCTTGTCATCTGCAGCTATGAAGCTCGACCGCGGTTCCACTGGCATCTTGCCCATCTATCCTGCGCATCGCACCCGCCGTGGCTGCACGCACTCCAGCCGAGTAGGCTCAATGAGCATGAAGGTCTCCCCCGCACCTCCTAAATCCATGACGACGTTAATCATCGCAGGCATGGCATGTGATGATGCAGAGGGAACCATAACCCCCGTTGGATCGACGCATGTTGGGGGGGGCTGACCTCCGACGCACCGAGTCCTCAGAAGGTCTCACCGGGAGGTGCGACACCGTAGACGGGAGCAGCTGTCATCGTCCGTCTCAGTCGTGCTGTGCACGTCTGGCCTTTCAACCCCTGCCCACCGTTGGCTGCCTGGATCAAAGACGAATCCTGTGTGCCGCACACAGCATTCATCTTTGACCCAGGCAGCCACACAGTGTGCCTGCCTGGACACAGTCGAGATTAGTTGACGCCACGCGCAGGCATTCTGGAACGGGGCTGCGCTGGAGGAAGATGTCCCCTGCTTCTGGACTGTCCCGTCGTCGGCGTGCCTCTGTTGTGTTCTGGACTGAAGTTCAAGCACCCGTTATGCTGCACGCGAGGCGTCCGAGGGCTTGACATCCCCGCAATTTGCAGTGAGACTCGGCAACGTTTCCCGCTCGCCGTTCCAGACTCGGGACTTGCCGAATGTCTTCCAGGCTCCCTTCAAAGAGCACCGGCCGGGCCGTGATTCATTTCGGGAGGGCTCCACTAGCATGACAGGGGGGCATGTGTAGATCGTCTCCACAACGCCTGCATGACAGGTACAGTGGACCTGGCGGCAGGGGCTGTGCAGGGCCGTCGATTTTGACCACATCTGTTGCAGTGTCTGCTGCTGCAGCAGACCTCTTGAAAGCAGTTCATGTTGGCAGTCAGCCCCGCCTGCTGCTCCGTCGGCGGCTTGAAGCGAAAGATACGGTGGGTGAGCCTGCTTTTCAAGAATTGGCGTCCAGCTTGTCGGGGAAAAAAGGGTGGCGATCGGGTAAGAGCCTCTCCCCCCCCCTGGCGAAGCGTACGGAAGGCAAAACGACTCCACTGGGGATCGAACCCAGAATCTCTGGTTCCGTAGACCAGCGCCTTATCCATTGGGCCATGGAGTCACGTAAACGACGTGGAAGCTCATAGTAAATTCTAAATTTATCATCTATTCCGGCTTACCTTCAGAAGATGATCTTCTGCCTTAGCTGCTTCCCCTGCCTCTTCTTACTCTTCACCTCCTGCTCCCACTGGTGTCTTCACCAGTTGCAATTCATACCCCTAAACAAATTCAAATGCCACCCTTTCAAAACTGTTTCAAAACCGCTTCCTCTGCCTTGCTTGCACCTATGCTCCTTCCCTCCTACCAATTCCACAACGGCCACCATTGTTGGGCCAGCTAAGGCGCAGGCGTGGTTTCTTTTTAGCGTAACTCCAGTGGGAGAAAGTCAGAAGGCCTCCTTTCCGCACCTAAGGCAATGCGTGGTTCTGGCAAACTCTCCAAAGCACATGCACACGAACTTTTGGAAATCCGCCGGTTGTTGCCAACTTTGGAAGATTCCATGTGTAACATGTCAGCCTGGCAACCAACCAGCTCGAGGACCAGCGCATCCGGCAACCAACCAGCCTGACAACCAGCTTCCCTGGTAACCAGCCGGCTTCATGGCACATCCCACAAGTGAGTCATGGTTGTGGAAGGGATGGTACCATGACTGTGAAGGATTCTTGCAACCATAGTTCGGCAACCAAGTAACCGAGGGGTTTGGTAAATTGTTCGCTGGCCACCAGCGTTGCGACAGTCTCGCATCGCAACTCGCGTTGCTGGGCGAAACCCGTGTCAACCTCGTTTTTGCATGGCGCCAAGATTTCGCCAGTTTAAAAAAATGCGCCAAAGTCACTTTAACTAAATTTTTGTTTCGTTGGAGTTGCAGGAAATCCCACGCCGTCAATGCCAGCTGCTAATCGAACGCCAAACCCTCCTCTCTCCAGTGCTGCTGTCTTTTGGATCGCTGTCTTCGTCACTGGCACACATGCTGACGAGTGACAATTTCTTGGGTGTCTTGCAATCTGACCGGTCCTCAAACCATACAGGTTTGTCTAGTAAACTAACGGTTGGTTTGTTGGACTATGCTGGGCTATCTATAGGATACGTGGGTAAGGTGACGCAATTATGAACTTCCAGCAAAGTGCAGGAGAAACCCTAGAGTTTGATACGAGTTTGTACACACAACAAAACATACTCCGTGTCTCTGTATCCTAAACAACTTACACATCGATAATGGCACATGATCCACGTACTCTAATGAATGCCACCGCAATCATCATCTATGAGATGACTGCAAACCTGCTCCCGGCGGACTGGCTTGAAGCTGCTTAGTCTTTACCCAAAGACGCATTAACGGAGTTTGTGTTGTTCATGCAAGATGATTGCAAGTGTTTTCGATGGGTGACTAGGATTCAATGCCAGGTTTCCGGTCACATGCAAAACATTGGACCTGCAGGCGGAAGTGGTTCATTAGTCTTTCACTAAGTATATTCTACTAGGTGTCATATTTCCTACTTACCCTACTTTTACGATTAACCAAAAGTTATAGAACTGCATTGAACTTTGGTTCGATCCCTGCACACATCGTCGGCCACCGTGCCATGTTGCAAACAAACGAGTTTGCAGTGCAAAACATGGCAACCACCAATGTTCAACTGACAACAAAGTAAAGCATCGTCGACAGCCAGCCGAACCGAGAGGATCCGGATGGCATCCCCGCCTCGCTGTTGCCGAACGGTTGCTCGCGACACGTTCTTGGCTGGCAGGTCCGGTCGAGTTATTACCCAATACTCGATACCCGTGTGCCAGGGCTTACTTGCAACCTTAAACATCATGTGGCCTGAGTGCTCACCCAATCTTGTACCCACGGCAGATGGGCCATTGGCCTAGCAAAACGTGTATGGCAGTGGCAAATCTGCAGTACTCACAGCAGCAGCTGTAGCGTCATTGATACTCACATATGCGCCTCTTCGGCAAATGAACCACTCCTACCCTCTCCTCTTTTCTCCTTGTCATTGCGATGTACCCCATCCTTGGTAAGATGCGAGGGGACAGAAAAATGCTCCAAGTAGTGCACATACTGTGCCCATCAGTACGACCTTGACATGCTCTCACATGAACACATGGTATGATCTGGCTCTCCCTTGCAATTTGACTGAGAGGATGAGAATACAAAACTTATGTATGGTACGGTACTTGCGTCAGCATCTTCTCTTGCTCACTTCCTTCTTCATGACCCCTTCTCTCAACTGTGTTCAACTCATGGGACTTCCTCCTGTTTCGGCCAAGACGCACAGGATTCAGTACTCAGTAGAAAGGTGACTTCAAACGCGCCAACCTCCATGTGCCGCACACAAGCTCACAGAGCTTTCCCCTCAGCATTTCTGCCTCAGTCTGTCTTTCCAGTGCATGTCTTTCCACTCGATCAAATTGCATGTATGCCACACTCGCTCTCTCTTCGGTGTGACTCTGGGTAGGCTGTCACTACCCTTCTGGACGGACATGCACAATGGTAGGCAGCCATTGCAAGTCTGTGTACCTAGTGACACACCTCTCTTACATGCACCTCTCTCCCGCAGTGGGGAATGGGCTGAAAATTGGTTCTCCAACTATCGCATGGCAATACATGACAATATCAACTTCTTCTGCTCTCAGAACCAAGAGTTGCTCTGGTGCACAAGCAGCCATCCCTGTCCAACTCCATGCTTGGGACCTGCAATAACACCTAACCAGCAGAACCTCAGACACACGGCAACCGTTCAAACTCCTTAGAAACTCACCATCAAGATATCCTGCACCAGGCCAAACATTCACATACTTTGTCTTGCCCTTCACGCCCCATGACAGCCCGACACGGCCGTTGCTTGCTCCGGCTATCCCCATCTCTTCTTCTCCCATCTCCATGCAAAAGCATCTCGACCAAATCATCTAGACCAGACAGACATGGAGAAAGGGTCTCCTCCCCTACCGCAGACCAGCCCCGCCCTCGTTCCGTCGAGTGAAACGTTCCCCAACGCTCCTTCGTGGGTCCGTCATTGCACGAGTCTTCACCCTTCACAGGTTCCGCCCCCGCCTTGCTTTTGTTGAGGCCTGCCAGGTGCCATTCATCTCGATTTCTCCCCAGACAGGCGAAAACTGGTCCCCGTTGCTGTCCTCTGCTGATACCGTGCCCCAATGCAGATTCCCTCTGATCCCAAAATGGAGTCCCACCACGAGCATCTCACCCCTTCAGAGGTTTCACATCTCCCCTCACATGTAGAGTCTCCTCACATCTCATGTCTCCTCAAATCCGAAGTGCCATCACATCCAAAATCCCCTCACATCCGAGACCTGCCGGCTTGCCACTGCTCGCGTTGCTTCACAGGCAGGCGCAACTCCTCCCCATCGCCGTGCAAGTGTTGGAAATGCGCGTCCACCATCGCCGGCGTCACCTCCGCCAGTGTCGCCGGCGACCACTGCAGTCGTGTTGGAGCGTGTGAGAACAGACAAAGGAGAAACATCAAGGGGAATATCAAAGCTCAACGGCAGGTATTGGGTTTGGTTGGCGGCGATTCCTTGGCAGCCCTAGGGTTGGCATGGTTCAAACCTCAATGTTGAGTTCATCGTCCACATCACATCCACAAGCAGCGCCCTCAACAACAACGTCGGGCGACAACGTCGTCTGCATCGGAGTTTGGCGGATCACATACCGGGCTGTGCACGGCGCAACCAAAAGGGTTTGAGAGCACAGCAATGGAACATCAACCCTCGACACAAGCTTGATTTTGCTTGCCGCCTTCGGGTCATCGTCCTCATTCCACAAGAAGTGCCCACACACTCGTACGGTGCACACATCTCTTGAGTATTTACCTTCCGGTTGTTGTCCTCGTCCACGATAAGCGCATGCCCTCCATAAAGTCCGACGACGTCGTCTGCATCAGGCCATGGCAGGCCACGTGCCCCACTCTACATGAAGACGGTATACACGACAAGCTTTATTGTTTCTTGTTTCCCACCTTTGGGTTGTTGTCCTTGTCCACGAGAAGCGCTCGCACGCCCTCCACAAAGTCGGAAGATGTCGTCTGCATCAGGGCGTGCGCGCTCAGCCGAAACTCTTTGCTCAGGCAGACGGGCATCGACTGCCGCCGGCCCAGCCGCACCGACCGCAGCGACACCTTCAGCGAAGTAGGCGACATCCGCTGCAGCACCTTCAGCGTCTCCTCACACCACACCGCATCCGCCTCTACTTCTTCCGCTTCCGCAGCAGTAAGCTTTGCTGTTGCTGCTGCTCCTTCATCCGTA